>QTSX02000818.1:0-278515 GCA_014839935.2 Entomophthora muscae | reverse complement strand
GGGGAAACTACCAATAAAACCCCGACAAAACAATACAAGATTGGGCCGCGCTTGTACACGTCAGACTGGATACGCTTCTCTCTAAAGTCTTGGATACTTGCAAAAATCTTAGCGTATGATAGGAAGATGACATCAATATGGGCCCTCATTGCCCTTCCTTTGATAAATTTTTAAAAAGTTGAATTGTAGGGGTCAGTGTCCACCAAAATGGGTCCACTGAGAACTTGATTGGACAATATTCTAGCAGCAACCACAATTCTGTGCATCCACAAATTCACCGTTCTTTTGTTGGTGAAGATGCCATGGAGTCCCAACTGGAGACGTACCTGTACCAGGGGCATCTGCGGGTCACATTCCACAATGGACATCATAAGGGGATGGGCTGTGTCACATTTGGTTGAAGTACAGGCACCAGTCAGGGTCTTCTTAGTAGGGGGGCCACAGTTGGCGTGGGCTTGCAGGGTTGCAGCCACAGTGGACTTTGCAAACCCCATTGCGGCCGCAATTTCCCCAAGGGACATAAGCTTCCCTCACTTTTCAACCATTTTGAGAACAATCTCTGGAGTGATTAGTTTTCTTCTGCATCTTGCAGGCTGATTGGCTGGAGGAGGAATATGTCCATCTTATGAACTGGTCAATGCCATCTGATTGGCTGTTTTGGGGTCCTGGGCTCTCTGGGTAACCCCATGACTAAAATGGCTGATTCCAGATGCCATTGCAGATAAGGGATTTGGGTTAGCAGCTGCCTGTGCATGATGGGCAAACAGGGCCATGCTTGAGGATGTGGGGGAAAGAACAGACTCCTGGGTGTGGCTTGCAGAGGGGCCTGTGGGTTGGGAGTGGCCATAGACAGAGGCTTCACTGTTAAGAGACCCAGTTTAGCCCTGCATAATTTTGTCAAGGCCAGGGAACAGCTTGTTTAATTGGTTGTTGTTGAAAGAAGACATAATAAATTTTTATTAAAAAATTTTAAACTCAAAAAAGAGACATGTATATTTTAGTCAATTTTATTGTTAAGTATGTTTTTTTTGTGAATAGTAGGATCTAAATTATAGCTGTCCTAAATTGCAATAGGGTGCTTTTTGAGAATTCCTGTGATTCCTAAAAGAATTTGCACAAATCCACTCTAGATCCTTTAACATCCTTTTTGAGACACCCATAAATTATATTTATTTCAAATTTGTTGCAACTATGATTTGAAACTTGGTTCTTGGATTTGACAATCCCGCAATTTCATATTTGTTAAGTTTTACATGATGTCTATGATTTGTTTGACATACAGGAAATCTCAAATTGTACATTAGAATCCCGCATTTCTGATTCATGTATCCTGCATTTGTTTGTTGGGTTTTGTCTTTTGTTAGTTGAGTTATCTTCTCAAGAGATTTGAAATTTGCCAATTTAAATAAACCTAAAAAAGTCAAATTAAATGGTTAATTTTATTTAATATGTTACTTTTCACTCAGCTGAGTTGCCTGCAAAAGTGATTCAAAATTTGGACCAAGGATTTGACAATCCCACATTTTTACGTTCAGGTTCTGAATTTATAGTATGAGGGTCACCCAATATGAGCTTGTTAATCAGCATGGTTGTCAGAAGCTGGTCACGCAAGGGTTCTTTGCAACCTGGACTAGATACTTACTTGACAATGTGAAAGGAATAAGAGGTCAAGACTCAGGTGGTATTTCTTAGTCAATTTTCCTGATACATATTGAATAATTTTCCCTCTTTCAACTCTAAGAGTTGAGTCCTCCTAAATTTACTCAATAAAAATCAATTATCCCAAGTTCTAATTTTAAATTTTAAAAATGCATCCTGTGATTGGGTTGTTGCAGTATATTCTGTACAATCTGATTTTGAACCAAATTTTTCAGGAAGATGGGGTCCTTCAGCTGGAACTTTGTTGTTGGTGCCTCCCAATGTCAATTTCATGCCAGCCAATTTTGTAGCTCCTCCCCCATTCTTGAAACTGAAAATTGTGTCACTTCCCAATGCCCAGAATTCTATGCTGAAGATGCATTGATGCTTTCCCAGGTCATTTATCTTGGTTTACTCTGGTTAGGATTGATTGTTCTACTTAATCCTGGAGTTAAAATTGGAAATTTCACAAAAAGATATTTAAAGCCGCGTTGGTGGTTAATCATCAATTCTATGTGGATTTGGGTGGTAATTCTCCATCACTTAGAAACACTTCATATTATCCAGTGATTTCCATCACAATGTGGGGGTTGTTCTTTTACAGCCAGCCCAGTCCTAGTAAAATGTCAAACTTGGGAAAGTCAATGACAGGCCCTTGAATAGTGGAGTGTAGTTTCTCTAACATGACAGAGAAGGGGGCAGTCTCCTGTGTCACAGCAATGTAATGTTTGTCAGCTAAAACCACATTTCTAATCCGCAAAGGATTAGTGATTAACTTGAACTTATCTACAAAGCTGCTGTTGACCAGGGTTTGATCTGCGCCCAAGCCCAGGAGTGCTGAGCCTGTATAACTGCAAAAACAGAAAGAGTAATACATTGGTTTATTTGGGTGCCTGGCAATGGTGTACAGTATCAGGTCCTCCAAGGGTACTTGAATCATTGGATATTGATTCACTTTCTCAGGCCAGTATTCATTGTTGGTTGAGTCAGGAATAGTCTGGGGAGTGCTTGGCTTGCTTAATGCTCTCTCTGGGCTTTTCCTCATCTTGATTGTCCTGAGTGGCAGTGACACAAAAATGGGTTTGGGTTGACTGGGTGTTGTTCCCATTCCCGTGTCCCTTTGAACCTGCGGGTTTGTGGTTTGCATTGCCATTTTTGTTCCCAGGGGGTGGTCTGTTGAAACGCCCAGCTGGGTGAGAGTCCTTGGGATGTTCCCTTTTATCTGTTTGTGCCTTGTGGAGAGCATTGTACGTTTAGTTCTGCTTTCTCTGCCTTGCAGTATAAGCTTTTCAAGTTGGTTACTTGATCCAGGTTCATGTGTCTCATTACGTGTGGCTTGAGAGCGTTGTAGTACATGAGGTGGGTGGCTGGAGTGTCAAAAGTCATGTCAGAGGAGCGTGTAGTTAGAGTTCCTTGTAAGCACAGGTGAGCCCCTTTACAGTGCCTGTCTGGGGCAAGTTCTTCACTTGGCAGATGATCATGAGTGTGGTGTCCTTCAGCACAAATCTTGCCAAGAAGTCTTGTTTGAAAGTGTTCTAATTCTTCTTGGTGTGTTCTTTATGCCACTTGTTGCACCAGGTGCCAATGTTGTGAGTCAAACAAATGGGTCATTATTTTAGGGATTAGGCCATTTTCTAATGCACATGCTCCTCAAGTCGCAGCATAACACAGTTCAATTTTGAAAAAGTAACTAAGTACACAATTTATATTCAAAACATTAATAACTCAATGAAAAATTAATATTTTTTCACACTTTAAACTATCAAAATGAAGCTAAGAATCTTATATTTCTATTGGTGTAAAAATTTTAATATGTATACTATGCTCAATATCAAAGCAAAAGTAATTTAAAAAAGCATAATCCAGATTTTATTATATGATTATATCTAATGATATAAAGTAGATCACTTCAAAGCTAATAAATACTCTTTTTTCAATACACAAAATATAGTTTTTATTTGATGAAATTAAAAATAAGATTGAGAGCTTTATTTTCGCATTTTATTTTATTTAAAAAGCTCAATTCTCTAGGATTTTATGATAGTTTGAAGTTAGGATGTTTTTATCACTGTTTAGATTGATTTTAAGGTTCAAGTGAGCTCTGAACCTCAAATTAAGCATTCATTAAATGGAATTCTTTAATATATTTATTATTTTAAAAATATGCGGAAGAGTTACAATTAACTGAATACATCATTTTAATTGATTTGCATTGATTACAAAGAGGATATGATGTAATATTAATGCTTAGCTGCTTCACATATATCACTTGTGCATGAAAACTGGGATTTAATTAATTTCTGCAAACATAAATTCAAGTTCAAACTATAATAAAAGCTATCACACCATTTTTTCAGAATGGTGTCATTTAGCTTGGTATATAAGAGCTAAAGTACCACAAAGCTTCTAATCCAAAAGACCCCGTTCAAAGGCCACATTCTGATCATAACTACTCCATCATTAAGGCACACATCAGAGATCTGACCTAATTACAGATTCAAAATACTACCATGTCCTCAGTTAAATTTACTTATTTCATGCTACCCTTTTTTCCCTTGGGAGCTTCAACAAAAAGAGAGAGAATTGCAATGTTAAAAAAGGCATTCCTCTTTATTGCTGGTGATGATCTTGATAATTTCATCAAGCACTTCCTAACTCAAACTAAATTTTGAGGATCTCAGTTCCTTTCAACTATTCAAAATCAAAAAGGCAATGAGTTCCTTGAAAATTTAAAGGATCTCCTAAAATCTTCTCCCCAAAAACATCTCCCAGCCTTGTAATCTCTGGTTACTTCCAGTTACTCTTTAAAAGAGCTTAATGATATGGGGTTTAATATAACCAAAAGTGAGTTTGAATACTCAAGAAAAATAAATAAAAAAAATGTAAGCTTAAACAAAAAAGCCAAAATAATAATAACTATTCATTAAAAAAAGAAACAACTAAAAAAATAATTAAAAAATTGCTGGAAAATTCTTTTGAAACAAGCCAGTTTACAAAAAAAGTGCCTGAAAAAATTTATAAAGATATAGAAAAAGAGATGAGTAATTACTCAACTGAAATTAAATACTCTCTACTTAAAAAAAAGAAATATATGAAAATATGAAAATAAAAAATGAAATTTCAGTTTCAATTCCCACTTACTATAAATTAATCCCTAAAAATATAATAAAAAGTAAAAAACAAACTGATATGTGCAATATTTGTAATTTAAAAAATTCACTAGAAAAAAGAAGAAAAAATGTGAAAGTAAAAACTTACCATTACCAGAATCTATAGAAAATGACTTAAAGACTATTAATCAGCACCAAGACTTTTATGTTCATCAAAATTGTGAATATAAAAAAGATATTAATGAACTAGATGATGAGTCTTGTGTTGTAGTTATAGATTATAAAGAAAACTAAAAGGTTGGAGGTGGTCCAATTGAAACCAATAATTGTTTTTATTCAAAAAAACCAATCTCATTATTAGGGTTTGCATTAGTTTTTAAAGAAAACAATAAAATTAAATAAGAAAATCATGATTTTTTGTCTCAAATATTATCACATGATTCTTTATTTTCAGGTGAATGTCTAATAAGTCTTCTTAAATTAGATAGATTTAAAAAATAAAAAATATAAAAGTATGAACAGATAATGGAAATCATTTTAGATCATATGAATTTTTATATTACTTATTTAAAGAGGTACCTAAATATATTAAGGGTTCTATAAAATATAACTGTTTTGTTGAATGCCATGGAAAAAGCATTGTTGATGGTCACTTTGGTGTAATATCAAAAATTTTAAAGGAAAAAGAAAATGTACTTTATATTAACAACATTAATGATCCAAAAAATATTTTTGAGAAAGAAGAAAAAGAAAAGAATTATACAATTCAGCTTTAACTGGTTCAATTGTTTCCCAAAAATCATTTTTTTATATTTATGAAAGGAAATTTAGGCCTATAAAAAGAGAGCTTGAAGTTAAAAATCTGCGCATTAATCTTTCATATTTGATGAAAGATGGGAAGTTATATACTTCACCTTTAACATTTGAAAGCTTCTCAGAATATTCTGAGATAAATTATCATTTGAAATCACGTGATGATACCAGAGAGAAAAATACCAGAAAATGCTAGTAGTGCATTAGGGCAAGTTCATGAAGTAGGGCAGCTTACTAGAGGGTGTATTTTAATTATAGTTATCAGTCTTTCAAAAACAATAACCTTTTTTGAAACAAACTAAGAATATTTATGATGAGCCAAAGATAGGGTAATAGCATTTATAGCTTTGGGGCTGCTATTAATCTCCCATGCAACTCATCATAAATATTTTTAGCTTGTAGTATGTAGTAGCACTTAAGATATTTTCAGTAATACTATAAGTTGCAATTTTCAATTCTAAAATTGATGCCTTATTTTTAAAAAAAATCATTTAAGCCCAAGATCAATTAAATATTTGGGATTGATTGTATTTTACTCTTTCTGAATAATTTGAATATGAATAATGTGATTAAGTTATAAAATAACCAATCTGGTGCCTAGGCATAACAAGAAAAATAATGTCCCAAATGGATATATCTGCAATCCAGAATCTCTGTGGACATTCTATCTGAGCTAGCTTGCTTTGGGCAGATTAAATCCATGCCGCGGTGTTATTGTCATTGGCTCCTGCAAAAGGTTCTAGGGCAGCGCTTTGAAGACTTTGGGCTACATAGGATGGCATGGTGCTTTCATCTATTGGACAAGGCATAGCGGGGGTAGCCTGGAAGAACCCTTGTGCAGACATGATGTTGAAGGCAGAGAGTGGGATCATTGTGTTTTGGTACAGGACAAAGCCATCTTATTTCTGTACCAGGTGTGTATGAAGTCCAGTCTAGCAGGAGTCCAGACATGATTTTATCAAAGATTTGTTGGCCGCAGCGGATACAGGTAACAGGCAAACTTCTGCAATATAAGGTAGGATGGGAAACCTACCTGTGCTACCAATGTTATAACTGTGCTGTTTTAGCAGAGTTACATGGGGGAAATATTTAGAAACTAGATAATAATCTTTATTGGAGATAGTGGTTATATAGTCATTGTGAATCAAGGAAAACATGAACATGATTGTTTTGATCACATGGTTGGATGGTGAAGTGGGTGGCTTGATCCTTGTAATGAGTCAAGCGCCAAAACAAGTTACCCACCAGGGAGGATCAGCTTCTTTTCATGTTATTGTATTTTGTAATTTGAGTTGTCTTCCTAACTTGGCTTCAGGTGAATGGATAATTGGGTTGCAGGTCTGTTGGTAATTTCAACCAAGCAATGATGCCAATTATGACAGAGCCCACAGATTGGGATTGTTACAACCAAATCCATAAATTAATAGTACAAAATACAATGACACTAATTATGACAGAGCTTGCGTATATGAATTGCAGCTACCAAATAATATAGATTGGTAGTATAAGCCACATGCAAGTTGGATTAGCAGTAGTCTGCTGACCTAAGCCTAATACTAGCCAATGACAAGCGCCGCAGCGGCAATTAATGACACATGATTTGCCGCTGCGCCGCTTAGCAATTGGATTAAGAGCCAAGGCGCCAAACTACTTTACGTCAAGCGCCACCGCACCAACAGAAAATTATTGCAGGCGCTGCAGCGCCACCTGGCAAAAATTACACAGAACTGCTTTACCTTTACATCAAGCGCCGGGGCGCTGGGTTCAATTCCCCATAATCTCAAATTCCCTTAATTGTCACATTAATAAGCATTAAGCTGCAGTATGCTAAGAAAGCAGGAAGTGATCCTGAAGTAACTAAATTATTCCACGCCAGCAAAGATCACCTGTGCTGGGTGAAGATGAAGATATTCTATTGGTTGACATGCAATAAGCGCCAAACCTAGATTAATAATTACCCAAATTAGGGGCGTGTTAGAATGTTCTAGAAGATATTGCTAGCAGCCCAGGGATTACCCTTGTAGTAGGTATAAGAAGAATTAATCATTTACAATAAAATCAATCTTAGGACCATCTTTATTTTATCCTTAATCTGGTTGACCTTTATCCTAATCCTTAAGTGCTTTTGCGCAATCAGAAGCCATTGCTGGGCAATAATCATGGTTCCATTCTATCCTGGCTCTTCTGATATAGTACTACTCATATACTCACATATAACTGTATTCTGGCAAATGTCCTGTGCCCTATATTCTTAATAATTGTGGCGCTGTAATGCAAAAAGTGCAACAGGCTCACAAACTTGCTTACTCAGAACCTTGCTGGCAGGTTGAGCCTGCTGTTTCAACAATACTGGCATTAAAGACTTGGGGGATGCCCTGAAGCGCACATAATTCTCACACACTTTGCATTGTTCAAGCACTTTTTTGATGTTGTCTAACATGTTGGGCCACCAGTATCAAGTATTAAGATATCCATGTATATCACTACCACAGGTGTGGCCCAAATATATGAAATATCAAAGGATTGTGTCAATTTTTTGTGTTGATAGAATGTATGGTGCTGTGTCATCACTTGGTAATACCAGTATAGAGTTCCATATACGTTTTTGAACAGATGTTTGTTCTTAAGGACTTTCTCTTGGATGCTCATTGATGTGCCAGGTGAGAACCCTTCTTGGAGATTCCCCATTATTAACATGGGCTAATCAGTGTAATACCCTAAAACTGTGGGTACCACTTGCAGCAGGTATGGTAGTAGGTTGGCAAATTGGAATCCAGTTGGGGCGGTCAATTGGGTATATGGTCATCAACCAGCAGAAGATCTTGGTGTGGACATTGTATCTTCCAAAGCTCCTGGCAAAGTAGGTCAATACATAGTACATGGAGATTTACACTACAATGGAGAGCGTGGAATGCGGAGACACCAGGGGAGACCAGGGTCCAGTATGGGAGGAGTTGAGTTGGCCAAGGTTGTAATGAGGGTCATAGCCTAGCCCTTCTGGAGAGGGCCCAAAGAACTCTGATCCCTGTTGGTAGCCTCCAATCCCAAGGCAAGCTGTGAGCACAGCTGTAAAGATGTGATGGTTCATCTTCCTTGGATTGGAGGGAGGTTAGCTGGGGCTAACTATTAAAGTTGACTTAAGTTTTTAATTAGAATTTCACTTTATTGAGGTTATTAAGCTCAATAATAGCACAAGCTATTACTGAGGGGGGTTCCCCTATTTATAGTGCTTCCCACTTGCAAAGTTTTGCAAGTGAGAATGAAAGCAAAGGATTGGGGAGCCTAAAAGTTTGGACAAGGTTATTTGGAATTGGGCTTTGAGCAGATGGGCAAATTCTTGTTCCTTGACACTCTGTTGGGTTTTGGCTCTTCTTGACTGGAGCCAATGGTTTTCCCTGGGAGTGGAGTCAGGTGATGCTGAAGGCTCATGAGATTTGCAAATTCTATTTTTAAATTAGGAGGCTTAGGTTGACTGGGGTCTGGACTGAACCAGGTGATTTGTTCTCCTGAGTCCCATTGGCTTGGAGTTGAATAATTCTTAATTTTTGAAACTTGATTTTTCTCATCTTCTGGAGAGTCAGAATAATTTGTAGAATCAAAACCCCGGATTTGCCCTTCTTCTGAAGGGCAGGAATTAGCCAATAATTTCTTCCCTGCAACCAGGGACTTTTCTGATTGGCTGCAGGCAAAAGTGGCTCCTGATTGGCTACAGGGTGGGCCCTGGGACACAGGTGGATGGCTGGCAGCCAACTGGCCCTGGGGAGCAAGCAGGTGGGCTGGGGCTGGCAGCAGGCATGCTGGGTAGGCAAGTGGCTGGCAGCTGGGAGGCTGGCAGCGGGCTTGCAGGTGGCTGGGTGGGTGAGCGGGCGGCTGGTGGGCCCTGGCTGGTGGGTAGATGGGTGGCTGGCTGGGCAGTGGGGGCTTGGCAGGCAAGCAGGGGGTTGGCCGGAGGCCCACTGGCAGCTGGATGGGTGCAGGGAGCCTGGCGGAGGGTGCTGGCGGGCATGGCAGGCATCTGTGCGGTGGCAGCAGGTGCCTGCCCAGATGATAAATTAATCCAGTGTTGACTAAATTCTGTTTTTTCCCCGTTTTGATTTTTATTTTCCCCAAATAAAGGGGGAAATTCTTCATCAAATTTGGCCACTTTAATTGGTAATTCTCCTATCTTTTCCCAAAATTTTCCTTTGGTCAGGATTTGATTTATGTCAGGAATATTCCTGAAAATCAGGCTCTTCACAATTTGGGCAAAGTAAATGTTTACAGTACAATCTTGAGAGAAAATCTGCTGTGAGTAACTCTTTTCCTGTTCTGTATTAAATGATCATGAATTATCTCTAGATAAGGCTAATTCATTCAGCTTGTCTTTGCAAGAGGTGCTTTTATGTTTTGATTAACACATGTGATATGTGGCCAGTTAACACTTTGAATATTTGTGCACTTTTCAGGTAGCAGCACCATTTCATTAGACAATAGTTGATTGCTATTAATTCTTTGACAAGGATGGGTATATTTGTTTGCCATACAAGAGTTTCCTTGAATTATATGAAACAGGGAGGAAATCCTTTTCTGAAATTTTTATTCTGAGCACTCCACCAATTGCATAGTTGGAGACATCTGTTTTCAATTTTTAGACACCTTCTTGGATAGGGTGTTGTAATATTGGTGCAGTGATCATTTGGCTCTTTAAATGGCGGGAGTGCTGTTATAATAATGATGTCCAGATAAAATAGGTTGTTTTTCCAGTGATTGCATATAGCAGGGTGATCAATACTTCCCAGTATGGGATAAATTTTCTGACATTATCAATGATTACAGTAATGTGTGGAGTTTACTCTTGTTTTGCATCTCTGGCATGTCAGCTATGGCTATTAATTTTTCAGGGCCTGGTTTTATTATTTCCTTTCTGATAATATTCCATAAGAAGGGAACTCTGTGGAAAAGAACTCACATTTGGATTGTTTTGCCACTAGTTGGTTATCTTGTTGTGTGGTAAGTATAATAAAGATGTCTTTCCAGTGTTGCTCATTTCTAAGAGTGTAGATGACTATGTCATCTAGGTAAACTATGAAATGCTTTCTACTATGCTTTTTGAACACTTCATTCATGAATATAAAAAAGTTATAGGGCATTTTTCTTACCAAAGTTCAGAAAAACACATTCAACATCCTATATTTGGTCTTGAATGCTTTCTTTAGGATGCCCATGGGTTTAGCTCAGATTCAGTGATATCCTGTAGTCAGGTCAAACTTAGTGAAGAATTGGGATCCCAAACGGCTTCAAAGATTTCATCAATCAGATTCAGGGGATAACTGTTCTTAATTGTGACCTTGTTAAGAGCTCTATAGTTGTTAAAAAGACATAAACCTCCGTCTTTATTAGCTACAAAGAAGATAGCTACACCAAGGGATATTTGGATGGTCTTATAATCTCTTTTTTTAATGCCTCATCCAGGTATTCTTTTAATGCATTGAATTCTTGTAGTGTCAATTGGTAGATGGGTCAAGCCTTGGTTACACTTCCTTTTAGGTTGATTTTGTGTTAGATGCCTCTGTCAGGTGGTAAGCCTGACATTTTATGCTGGAATATAGATAGTTATTCTTAGAAAATTGCTAGTGTATAGGATCCTGATCCTTCAAGACGTTCATATTTTTTAAATAGATAATCTTGTATATACAGGTATTACAGTCAATCTTACTGGTGTTTTTTTTCCTCTTCTGTTTTGGTAATCTTTGCAAATACATGATATCTCATGAAGGAATCAAGATGAGTTGGACATACATGATTATGTAATTTCCTTACTATATAGTGAGAGAATACATTTCCAAATCAAATTGAGGTTATGTCTTTATCATCTAACCTAAGCCAAGTACTATTTTGTTTTTGGATATTGGGACAATGATACTACTAAGGAAAGTTTGAACATCTTTTATCTTTGCCCAGAAGAGGGTTGTCCTTTTGGTGACTGACATAATCCTGTTGTCTGCCATGATAACTCTCTTGACATTGCTCTTGATTGTAGGTAGTTTCATGAAGTTAGAAAAAATCTTGTAAATAAGGGAATGGTCTGCTCCAGTGTGAAATATTACAATATCTTGTTATCTGCAAAAACAGAAAAAATATGTAAGGAGTTTATTTCTTTTTTGGAAAAGAAACAGTATGTGATTGCTGGAGGGTAATTGGATCATGGTAATCAAGTCCACATCTTGGTCCCTGTAAAAATCTTTAAAGTGGAGGAGATCAGCTTGCCTAAGCACTCCCATGAGTTTCCCCCTCCTTGGGCGCAGTGTCAGTACTCATCTGGTTCACCTGGGTTGTATGATTTCTGTTGCAAGGGTGAGTGTTATTGGCTTGGTTGGTTTATTTATTGGGTTGAGTATACTTATTTGCTGAGGGACTCTATTTCTTCTTGTTGATTGCATGCAGATTGTCAGATTTCTGTGAAGATTGTTTTTCCTTAAAGAATATATCTTGAAGGTTGTTGAATCTTATCTTATCAAACTGACGTCTGATGTGTGGGATGCTATTGTAGAAGTCTAGAAATGATCCATCCTCATCAAAGTTGATGATATTGGGAGCTTGATTATGTATGTCATCATAGGCTGTAATGTACTCCTCAATAGTTCCTGTCATATTAAAGGTTCTGAGTTCTGTCATGATAACAACATCAGAGTTCTTTGTGGAAAATTTATCTAAGAAGGTATTTTGAACATTTCCCAGTCTTCATTGTGACCAGGGTGTTGTTAAAACCATTTGCTCACAAAGTGAGAGGCAGTCCCATTAACTTGTAGGGCAATTCCACTTGCCCAGAGTCTTTGGGAGTAGCCAACTTGTGTGAAATTGTTTTGTGTGCTTTGAATTCAGTGATTGGAGTTTTCACAGCATCATCCTGAGAATGTTCCTATCTCTGCTGAGCGCAGGCGTTGAAATACAATTTCTGGCATCTCCTGGATTGGAGGTAGATTGAGAACTCCTTGTGTACTGAGGAAGCAGTACTGTTTGTTTGGTACAGGGATACTGTCAAAGACAGTGAATCCCATGAGGGCATACATACCTTCTTTGTATCTTCTCTAGCCAGTGGGGAGCGCCATTTTCTGGGCTCTTTTCTTTTAAGGAATTTTCTCTTTAATTTGCGTAGGTGTAGATAACCTACTTGTTCTACCACTATAATGTATATATTTATGGGAATTATATAAAATGAGATAAAGATAGAATAAAAAAATATTAATTGAATAATTTGAAGATTTATAGATATATAATATCATGGGAAGTCACATACTGTCTATTTACATCATAAAAGTCATGGGGCTTGTCCATATAATGTTCTTTTTAAGATTTTAAATGTTTGATCCCAATACAACATTGGCATCTGATAAGGTTGATACCAATTATTCATTGATCAGGCTGTTTCTTGGGGATTTTTTTCCTGCAAGAAGGTAATTGTAGATGTTACAGCAATATGTATTTAAGAGCAAGTTATGTGGTGCAGCATTTTACACATTTAAAATAGAATTTTGGCTTACACAAAAATTTAATTATAATTAATATAAATAATGATAGAATCAAGAACATTTAAAAATTACATGTAAAAAAGACCAGACAATTGGGATTGACATCACTTTCTCTTTGCCTTTGATTATCATCTTATCCAGTACACATCCTCTTTTATTCTGTCCAGTTAATCTTTTAAATTTAGCCTGCTTCCTAAAAAACCTGTCTTTGTTTTCCCACCAGCACATCAACCTGTGGTTGGTCTAGCTTTTATATAGCCAGTGTTTGAGTTTTATATCAATTACAGGTTGGATGCTGATGAGACACCACAGACAGGTTTTTTAGGCAACAGGCTTAGTTGGTGAGTTAAACAGGGCATAATACCAGAGCATGTGACTTTATTTGAGCCAACCATCAAATACAAAGAAAAATGCTGCCAATTATGATTGCTGGGTCTTTTTTACTTTTATTTTCTTAAATGTGCTTGATTGTATAATTGTGCAGAGATCAAATATATCACTTAAATAAATAATAAATCTGCTGTATTAAACTTGGGTCTTGATTAAAATAAATAACATTATAATAATATGTCTTTAATATAGTGTCAGTTTTAAATTATTAAATATTAAATTGATTTATATTATTAAAAAATATATATATAGTTTTTTAGGATAGGGTTTATTTGCAAAAATATGGGAGTGGAGGAGGCAAACTAGTTAGTGGGTAGGTAGGGCTGGATGGCAAGGACAGTAATAACTTAGCGTGTGAGTGGTTGGACTTTGTTGGTCTGGGATGGTTGACTTGAGATTGGGGCAGTGAGATGTACTGGGGATGCATGTATGACTTGGCTGGTTTGAAGAAATAGGTGATTTATGATATCATATTTTTACTAAGAAATGAATATGATTGACTGATATGCCATGGACTCACAGGGGGGAAACTGCTTATCTTTGGATGATTGGCTACAGCTGTGAGAGTTGAGGGCCAGATTAGTAAACATATCTGAAAACTTCTGACACATGAACATCCCAGTGTGATTATCAGAAGCAAAAAGTACCTGATTAATTGTATTAGTGTTGCACTATCATATATTTTCTGTGATATTATAGAATAATACATCCCCAGGGCTATATATTCATGGCAGCAGGAAATAACAACAAATCATGACCACTTCTTTGATTTTTCTCCAAGGCCTCTTCACTCCATTAAATTTGATAGTTCTGTAATATGTGTCATTTTGAATTGAATAAGCTCCAAATAATTAGCACTTCCATGAGAATTCTTCTGTATATGTACCCTTTGTTTTAATTTGACAAAGTTTGCAAAATACTGTCTCTTTTGGGGAAGCTTTTAGGGATGATCAATGATTTTGTCTTGCTTTTACTTCTTTTTACCCTTGTGAGTGTTTCACCAGTGATTTAATAATGATTGGAAATTTATTAACAATTTATAATAGAATATAAAAAATGAAATCTTCTGATATACTGGACAAACAGCAGGTGCTTGCGGCAATAATTACTGGATCATGGTGCAAATCATTATCACTATTTATTTTTCACCCGCATGTTTAATCAGAGCCAAGATACAAACAAAAAGTCCATGAATCCAGAGATGTGCAGTGTGACAGGCAATGAAGATTCCATGTAGCCCAAGGAGGCATCTTATCTAAGTCATTTGGTGCTATGGATCCTGTTGAAGGAGATCAAGCCTTATAGTATAGGAATTCTTGAGCTGTAAATTGGGATACTTTTCTGCTTCTTGGTAATCTTTGTACTGCCTCTCTTCACAAGAGCCAAAAATTATTGTCTTATCACTGCCTTAGTGAACTGTAGGCGGGTAGCAAATTTCTGAAAAGGTCCTGCTGCTTTTATTAAGGCCCAGTATCTCCTCAAAAATTTCATTGGTTATCAGTTGTTGCTTGGAAGCATAATTACTATGCTGAAACTAAGATTAGGTTTGGCTCAATAATATTGGGTTGAATTACTGTATAAATGGTTGAATTTAGACAGGGGGCACAGTTGCCTGAGTCTCTACATGTGATACAGGATGAGGTCTGGTCTCGGGGTATGTCAGGAAATCCTGATCTATCAGGGTTGACTGATCCATATTCCCATCACTAAAGCTAATTGTCTAACAATAGACAGGCTGCAGCCAAGTTGAGACTTCTATTCCAGAATACAGAGAAACTATATTAAGATTGTTATAGTTTAAATCCAGAAGACACCTGAGACATCCCTTGTCTCAGGTCATGGGCCAATCCAGAAGCTTCTATAATTAGATGCTAGGCATTCTGGAATCCCCAAGAACAGATGCAAACCCACCCTACGGAATAAAAGTGGGAAAATACAAACATCCTGTTTCACCAAGTGTTGAGCAACTAGTGTTATTGCTGGTATGTTCAAAGCTACAGATAGATATTAGCCTTGACAATGTACTCTACCTAATCCTATACAAGAGCACTACAGACTACAATAGAATAGAACTTTGAAGATAATTACGTTTATTGATACTGGAGTACAATCTAGCCAGCGGCTGCAATCAATCCAGGTGTAACTATGAACTTGTTTTTCCTTTCAGGCGTCTGTATCAATATATACTGCAACAACCTTTGTTCTTGTCCTTTAAGACAGTTCTCAGTGGCTACCTTTGCAATAGGTCTATCTTTGCTGGCTGCGCCCATCAGGCTGTGTGGCACATGATATGCTACTGGCCTTAGCAGGCATACATGGCACCTCAGCTACAGCCTCCACTCTTCTTGAGCTAGCCTACTGACATTTATCAATTGGCTGTATCTTACATGCCTATTATTGCGCTGGGAAACTACGCCGTATTTAGTTGATGCTTAGAAATTGTCCCTGTTCAGCCCTCCTACATTGGAAGGTAGAATTCCGGTATTTCATTTTCAGGGCTTAATAAGTGAACCTTTTCTGGCTGGCAAACCTTCTGTTTATTAATGCAACAGGTCAAATTAGGGATTATACGCTGTATAATAGCAGACTCAATCCAATAGTGACTTGTAGATCATCCACCATGTAATGCTGACCCAAACCAAATGTCAGGGCCCAGAGTGCCCTGGACAGTCAGCTGGCCTCTCTAAAGGTGATTAAACATGCATCATGGAAACCCCCACAAAGCACTTCCCAGGGCAAAATACCCCCTTTCAACTAGAAAATGGCTTGGGATTTGAGAGGCACACAATCCTTGAATCCCTGGCATCAAGCCTGTTAACAAATCTGGGCCATCTACCTATTGGGAAATGGCACATTAGGAATGCAACCGTTTGATTGCGCAATCAGGCAATCAATTCATTGTGGGAGCTAAAAATAACTGTAGCAACTTGCCATGCTGCAAAATTCAAAAGGTTCATGTTATAGCAGCCAATGGGAGCTCACCCTCTTGGCCAAGCACGCAAATTCCAGGTAAAATTGCAAATCCACCTCCAAATGATGCCATCAGTTCTCTGGTGGCACAAAAGGCCATAGAATCATCAGTAGGTATAAGTAGTGAGGGGGAGAAGCCCTCCTCACTGTTGACATCTTAATAAAGTGAGTTTATGCCAAGAAATTATTATCTTATTGCAGGAATTGTCTATTTCTTGCTCAAATTTAATTATTTTCTTTGCATCTATTTGTGAATCCACCACAATATACAAACTAGCCTATCCACATCCACCTTGTTATACTCCTGCTACCCTTGTTGAACCACCCCGCGCCCTTGATCTGGAGTATTTACATCCACACCATTTGGATCTGCTGCCAACCAAGAAGTAGATTCCAACTGCACCTCCTCTCCCAAATGTGCCGCCCACTCAGGACTTCAGCAAGCTAGATTTTGTCTACATCACTGTATTGGGGCTGGCCAACCAAGTTGTGCCCCATACTGGGAGTTGGCGCCCCCTGGTCACTGCCCTCAACTACCTGGTACAGATCACACCTATTGTGTACATGGCCTTTCAGGCCTGGCCTGCCTCCCCTGTGGGAGTCCAGCCGGACTCTGATTTGGGCTGTTACAGTATGTCAACCATATCTAAACTAGTAACCCTGGGCCCCTATTCTTCTTTGATTATAGGGGCATATTGTATGCTTTTAATTATGACTTCAGCTTACTACATAAGACATTACTTGACCAAGAAACAAGAAACAAACAAATGCCAAGAAGAAATTGTTGCCAAGCCATCCCAGGTTCAGACTGTGACCATCTCCACCTCAAACCAGAATACTGCTGCCCCCACAACCTTTCCTGACCTGCCCAAAATGGAATTGGCTGGCTTCAGAAAAGGAATGGTTATGATAAATGCCTTGTTCCGCGCCCACCCCAAGAGCTTTGGAGACAACGCCCAGAAGGTTATGATGGTGGCCGCCCAACTGAAGAATGATGCCAGAGAAACCTTCTTGACCAGCCTTGAGGAAGAGCAGACCTCATACTCTCCTACAACCAATTCCTGGAGAGAATGAACTCTGCAACTACCCCTGCTGGGGCCAAGACCCAGGCCTACATGGGGCTCATCCAACTGATCCAAGGAAGAGACAACCTGGAGACCTATATACAAAGATTCCTACACCTGGCAGATGCAACCAAGATTCCTGACAACATATCAAGTTTGCGTTTCAGAAACATTCTGAACCCGCAACATGTCAGCCTAATGAGACACCACCAATGCAAACTACCCAAAGACAAGCTCCTGGCAATTGCTAGAGGCATGGACTTCAGCCAATCACAGAGATACCACACTGGCCAACCCTGTACCAATCAAACCCCTGGTACAAGTAGGCACCGCTTGAACATGACCCCTGAAGAGTACCAAATCCATTTCAGAAGTGGACTATGCTTCTATTGCCACCAGAGTTACCACTTATCCAAGGACTGTACTAGTTGCTCCAATGGAACCCAAGGAGCAGCCATCTCAGCAATAAACAATGCTTCACAATCTTATCCTATCATTGACACTACTTTATGTTATAATGACCATGAGGTGAGCACAGTAGCTCTCCTAGACAGTGGGGCAACCCTCAACTACATGGAACGTAGCCTAGATGAGAAACTTGGTGTACCAATCCAGGGAAACTCCCGGTTGGTAACCTTGGGTAACAAGACAACAGACTTGTTACACAAATGTAAAGAGTTTGTCTCCTTGAATTTAAACAAGAGGCAGCTTCCCACCAGATTCCACATTATGGAGAAGCTTCCCAAACCTGTAGTGATAGGGTTTGAATGGTGAGTTGACCACCAATTGAACTTGGATTATAAGAACCATCAAGTGACTGTCACTCATGAGAGCCAAACCTTAGAGGTCCCCTGCCTGAACCCCCGGCAGACCCCTGAGTTAAACAACATCACCATGGAATCCTGCAAGGCTGAGATACCAAAATGTTTTAAATCTTGGGAGTCAGTCTTCTCAGAAGAAGAAGCCACCGCCTTGCCAAAACACAGTCAGTTTGACCACAAAGTTGACCTCCTCCCTGGAACCCATCCTAAGCATGGACCTGTTTATAGTTGTAACATGAAGGAACAAGCCACCCTAAGGGAGTACTTGGGCAAGATGTTAAAGAAGGGATATATACACATCTCCAAATCTCCTTGTTTGCCCCCTTATTGTTTGTTAAAAAGAAGGGCAGTGACTTACGTCCTTGTGTTAATTACCAGGAACTAAACCACATCATGGTGAAAAACAGGTACCCCATACCCAATGCTGAAGACCTCTCAGACCAGCTTTCAGGAGCCAACACTTTCTCAAAGGTTGATTTGAGGGATGCCTTTAACCAGATCCGGGCCAGGCCTGACAATGAATGGAAAACTGCCTTCAAGACTAGGCAAGGTCTTTTTGAATACTTGGTTATGCTGTTTGGGCTGTGCAACGCGCCCAGTACCTTTCAAACTATGTTGGATGTGGTCTCAGGAGGACTCAAGGACAAGTGTTACATAGCTACTTAGATGACATCCTCATTTACAGTTGCACACCTGAGAAACATGTTGAACACCTTCAAGCTGTCTTAAAACGCTTCAAAGAACATGGACTCTTTGTTAAACTCCAGAAATGTGAGTTTTTCCAAGAGAAAGTAGAGTTCTTGGGGTACAATGTACTGAAAGGAGGTTTTGCAATGACACCTGATAAAATAGAGGTCTTGAAGTCATGACCTGAACATAAGAACCACAAGGAGGTCAGAAGTTTCCTGGGCCTGGCAAACTTCTGCTGGGAATTTGTCCA
The DNA here is from genome assembly GCA_014839935.2 of Entomophthora muscae. Taxonomy (NCBI): domain Eukaryota; kingdom Fungi; phylum Entomophthoromycota; class Entomophthoromycetes; order Entomophthorales; family Entomophthoraceae; genus Entomophthora; species Entomophthora muscae. The sequence continues at coordinate 259,261 of QTSX02000818.1, read as the reverse complement.
AAATTTTTCTTTGATCTGCTTGCCCTTGACCCGCCTCACCTCCAAGAAGAACCCCTTTATGTGGGATGATACCGCCAAGTCAGCCTTTGAGTTGCTAAAGAATGCCTTTGTTTTTGCCCCTGTCTTAGCAATGCCAATTTACAATAAGCCCTTCATTGTGAAAACAGACGCCTCTGACTTTGCATTAGGGGGGTGTTACTTCAGGAGGGACATGATAGTAAGTTGCACCCTGTAGCTTACTACTCAAGGAAGTTCACTCCGCCTGAGTTGAACTACCCCATCCACAATAAAGAGATGCTTGCTATCATTCAGTTCTTAAAACATTAGAGAAAATACTTGTGTGACGCCAGCCACCCCATGAGAATCATGACTGATCACAAGAACCTTACATACTTCTTCAAACCACAACAACTGAACCAGCAACAGACTAGATGGGCCTTATTCCTAGCAGATTACAACTTATCAATTAGCTACAAACCTGGCAAGGTCAACGTTGTGCCAGATGCCTTAAGCCAAAGAATTGACCTTTGTCCTAGTGCCAAAGAGATTGAAGAATTCAACACTAAATACTTGTTGTCCCCAAACATGATTGAGCCAATGCTCCTATTCCTGGGACTAGCCAGTAGAAGAGAAGAAATCCAACAAGCTCAGACGGTAGACCAGCACTGTATTTCCATCAAAAGGACTTAAAGAAAGATATCAACAGTCAATACTACCAAAATGATTACTCTCTACATGGTAACACCCTGCAGCTACACGGACGCACCTATGTACCAGAAGGACCACTGCACTTAGAGATACTGAAGGAATACCACAACTCCCCCATGTCAGGACATCCCGGGCGTACCAAGAATCTCAAAGAGATTCAGAGAACCTACATGTGGCCCAGGATGAAGCCAGAGATTGAAGGATACCTCAGTGGTTGCAAGACATGTGGAAATACCAAGCCTAAGCAAGGCAAGCCAGAAGGATTAATACAACCCCTCCAGATTGCAGAAGGCCCTTGGAAGTCAGTTTCCATGGACTACATTGTGGAGCTACCCAATTCAAAAGAAGCAACGCCATCCTTGTAATTGCCAATTGTTTCACCAAGATGGCTCACTTCATTCCAACAACAACCAAAGTAACATCAAAGGAAACCGTCACCCTAGTCTGGAAATGAGTATTCATGAACCACGGACTTCCATGAGAAGTGGTCTCAGACAGAGGCCCACAATTCACCTCTAAGTTTTGGGCCCAGATCCTAAGGGACTTGGGAATAAAAAGATTGCTGTCTACTGCATACCACCCCCAGAGCAACGGACAGACCAAGAGAGTAAACCAGGTCCTCAAACAGTACTTACAATGCTATGTTAACTCAGAACAGAATGATTGGCTAACCCACCTACCAATGGCCCAGTTTGTGTACAACAACCAAGACCACAGCTTCACTGGTATGTCCCCCTTCAAAGCCAACTACGAAACAACCCCACATGAGATGCCCCCCACAGAGGAAGCTGACAACCCCAAAGGACAAGACTGGGTTAGCAACATCCACACATGCCAAGAAGAATGCGCCAAGAACCTGAGAAGAGCAGTATAAGTATACAAAGATTTTGTCAACAAGAAACAAAGCCCTGGTCCCCCAATTAAAGTAGGAGACCTCGTGTATCTCAGTGCTAAGAACATCAAGACCACTGCCCCTTGAGCTAGCTTGAGCCCCTGTCAAACAGGTCCTTAAAAAGTCTTACAACACATTGGCACTGTAGCATACCAACTAGAATTCCCCCCCTGAATGGAAGATTCACGACATATTCCACCGCTCCCTGCTATCATAAAAAAAGGACTCTCTCTCCCAAACCAGATGGTGAGAACAGCTCTCCACCCATCAAAATAGGAAGCTTCATGGAACACAAGGTTGAAGCTATCCTGGGACACAAACTCTGATACCAAAAATCTCACTTCCTGGTCAAATGGAAAGGATATCCCCACAAAGAGAAAACTTGGAAGCCTGAGTCCAACCTGGAGAATGCCGCCATCCTACTAAAGGAATATAAGTATCGGAGTAAAGAGTTGTGCTCTGCAAGCTTGACTATGGTGGGGGATTATGTCAGGGCCCAGAGTGCCCTGGACAGTCAGCTGGCCTCTCTAGAGGTGATTAAACATGCAGCATGGAAACCCCCACAAAGCCTTTCCCAGGGCAAAATACCCCCCTTTCAATTAGCAAATGACCCAGGATTTGAGAGGCACACAATCCTTGAATCCCTGGCATTAAGCCTGTTAACAAACCTGGGCCATCACTCCTATTGGGAAATGGCACATTAGGAACACAACTGTTTGATTGCGCAATCAGGCAATCAATTCATTGTGGGAGCTAAAAATAAATGTAGCAACTTGCCATGCTGCAAAATTCAAAAGGTTCATGTTATAGCAGCCAATGAGAGCTCACCCTCTTGGCCAAGCACGCAAATTCCAGGTAAAATTGCAAATCCACCTCCAAATGATGCCATCAGTTCTCTGGTGGCACAAAAGGCTATATAATCATCAGTAAGTATAAGTAGTGAGGGGGAAAAGCCCTCCTCACTGTTGACATCTTAATAAAGCAAGTTTATGCCAAGAAAATATTATCTTATTGCAGGAATTTTCTATTTCTTGCTCAAATTTAATTATTTTCTTTGCATCTATTTGTGAATCCACCACAATATACAAACTAGCCTATCCACATCCACCTTGTTATACTCCTGCTACCCTTGTTGAACTACCCCGCGCCCTTGATCTGGAGTATTTCCATCCACACCATTTGGATCTGCTGCCAACCATGAAGGAGATTACAACTGCACCTCCTCTCCCAAATGTGCCGCCCACTCAGGACTTCAGCAAGCTAGGTTTTGTCTACATCACCTTATTGGGGCTGGACAACCAAGTTGTGCCCCATACTGGGAGTTGGCGCCCCCTGGACACTGCCCTCAACTACCTGGTACAGATCACACCTATTGTGTACATGGCATTTCAGGCCCAGCCTGCCTCCCCTGTGGGAGTCCAGCCAGACTCTGATATGGGCCATGACACCAATAAGGAACCCAATTATACGCTGTGTAATGCTGACCCAAACTTGGTATTTACTAGCCATTTGTATATCACTTGTTTGATATGAACATATACGCCCATCAGGCTGTGTGGGGCTGAGTTGATACAACATATAGTAGGGTAGAATGGGTGATATGCAATTGATGATTTAGTAATTACACGCTGTGTAATCAATAATATTCACTATATTGGATAACATTTATACAGCGTATTATAGTTACATCAATTATAATGGAGCAAGTAATATACAGTGTATAATCATAGACATTGGGATGATGATCAGTGATAATACGGCGTATAATTGTTGCATCTAATCTAATAAACTAACAATTACACAGTGTATAACTGCCATTTTGATTATAATAAAGTAATGATTATACAGTGTATAATTACTACACTTAATATAATGATAACCTTGTGATAATACAGCGTGTAACTGATTAAGATCTGCGTGTGATTATTAGCCTGATCATTTGTGGTCAATCAGCCTAATCTCACACCAAGAAATGAGACAGAAGTCTGCCTGGGCAAATTCTGCACATTTGACCAAAAATAAGACGGGGCCCGGGCTATGGATGTCAACTTAGTTGATTGCAACTAAGTCAAGGGATATCTAGGCTGAAGAGGAGAAATCTGCAGCCTAGAATATTACCTAATTCTATTTTCTTATTCAGCTTTGGAATCCAACTCTGGGGGTGAAACTAGTAGCTTGGGGATGATAGGCTAGATAGTAAGAGTTGTCTGCAGCAAAACTCCAGTCTGGCCGCTAGCTGCATAAGATAAAAAGTCCTTCCAAGATTGCTTGGAAGGCAGAGCAAAATAACAGTCATCAATATTACTACTAAGCCAAATAGTAGTAGTGTCAAGTACAATAAGAGTGTATTATGGTTACTTTGGAATCCTGTCAAACCACCAAAGACAGTGTTGTGTCCCACATACCACAGGACTCCCATACCACTTGACTCAAGCAGCAACAGAACACAGCCCGTTGCAGCACCCATCCACGCTAATTGAAGGTGTATCTGTTTTCTTACAGATTTCTCTATCCCAAAATGCATAATACAATTGATAAAAACTATATCTTTTCTTCCTTAAGAACCAAAAATCTTGACAGTGGTGCTCACAAAAAAAAGAGTTTCTATTGGTGTCAATTCAGGGAGCTACCTTGCCCTTGTTGACCCCTGTCTTTTTTGATAAGTACAGGGGAGGATACATGGAGACCAGCGACACTGAGCAAGACCAATCCTTCCGTTTAGAGCTGACTCCATATGAAGCACCCACGCTTCTGCTGGATATGATCCAGCTTGACATTACAGGGACTACCGTTGCCATGGGCCAGCAACAATACAACATAGAAGAGGTACACACGTCTTGAAAGCTTTGCAACATGGTAGATGTAATCTCAACAATCCCCAGGGCGGCGCTGAGTTCAATTTGTTCCAGATTGATGGTACTACCAACAATCTGAGTAAAAATTTCCACAGATACCAGGATGTCACTTGCACCCAACTGGGGCAGCTCCTCCAACTGGATCAGAGCAGGGGCCAAGAGGTGCTTTCATATTTTTTGCACCAAGCTATCAAGCATCTTCAACAACTGGTTGCCAGGCAGGAGCTGGAGTTGAACAAGCTCAACCACTTTTGCTCCAAGCTACAGTTGGCCAATTTTAATTTGGTCAGTCAACTGAATGTCAGCTTTACAACTGTATAGACCATTGTGGTAGATCTATGTGACTCCACCGCCTTTGCCCATGGTAGGGTAGACAAGATAGTCAACCAATTCAACAACCAGGTTGACCAGCTTGTGAGTGGTGTCCTGGACAATCAAGGCCTGAGTGCACAATGAGTTTCAGATGTAACCAACCATTGTGTAACCTTAAGCCATCATGTGCAGACGTTACTGAGCAGCCAAGATCAGGCAGATCTTGTTACTCAGCAGGAGGACTTACGCCAGTCAATCAGAGATAACTGTACTAAGCAGGACGCCTGTCACTCTGAGGTAGTTAATTGCGTCAACAAAATAAAGACCACTAGCTGTAGCCAACATCTCATTCATGACAAAAAGGAGGACCATCAGTGCTTTCTGGATCACGCCAAACACGCTGAGAACCAGAAAAAGCCATGGGATGCAGTAAAAGATGCACAGAATTTAGCATATGATCTGTACAAAGACATAGCAGGGCTCCACTATGATCTTGCCACTGCTGAATTCCAGACCAAGAAACTGTTAAACCGACAGGATCTTTTAGCCAATACAGTATTAACAGCAGAGAAAAACCACAGTTCCCTACTAGAGCAGGTACACAAAAACAGAACCTCACATAAGGAATTTGAAACTAATGTGTTAGCCAGATTGGCTAGATTGGAAAATATAGCCTCTTCTGAAAATAGCACGTCTTCAGGCCAAAGAGCAACATCTGTACCTGCATCAAGTCAAGAGCAGCAGAAAAACTCCTCATTGCCTGACTTCTTTGACCTCTCTCCTGGCCATGTGAGTAATGATTCAGGTGACACCTTTAGAGTTCCTCAAGGAGTGGCAGCTTTGTCTCCTCTTACTCCCATGTTAGTACCATGTGCTGGTAATACCCACACCATCAGAAAGAAAGCCACAGAACCAACTATCCCTGATCATAAGTTTAAGCCGCTTAACCTGCCAAAGTTTGATCAAAATGGAAATATTTAAACTTTCATCTGCCTCTTAAAAATGCCCATGAGAGGTGCAAGCAATCATATGAAGGCAACCACCCTCATAAACACCCTTGATCCCACCTGCGTAGACATCATCATGCCCCACTTACCACTGGACAATTAGACTTACAAAGACGCACACCAGGCCGTTATCAAGGAATTTGGTAATGAAACTAGATTGCAAGCTTGAAAGATGGAGTTCTAACATTGTTCAAAAAATATGAGTCTGTTCAGGACTTTGCAGACCGCTTCTATCATGAAGCGCAGGTTCTCCTAGGCGCTGGTATCCTATCTGAGTTGGAATTCAGAATCACCTTGGGACGTGTACTGCAGCCATACAGAGAAAAATAACAGTCATCAACATTACTACTAAGCCAAATAGTAGTAGTGTCAAGTACAATAAGAGTGTATTATTGTTACTTCAGAATCCTGCTAAATCACCAAAGACGGTGTTGTGTCCCACAGACCACATGAATCCTATACCACTTGGCTCAAGCAGCAACAGAACACAGCCTGTTTCAGTACCCATCCACACTAATTGAAGGCGTATCTGTCTTCTTACAAATTTCTCTATCCCGAAATGCTTAATACAATTAATAAAAACTATATCTCTTCTTCCTCAAGATCCAAAAATCTTGACAGGGTACCTCATATTGGCTGTCAAAAAAGCAACCCCAGTGCTGCGTCTGGCAAAACATACAGCACATCCCTCTTGTGACTTAAGTTGATTTGGGTGTAGACAGGTCTATAGTAGCTGCTCTCCCAAGCTCAGAAACCTGGGCTTGAAGTTGCTTGTGGTACGGCTCATTGACAATATTAGAGTTAACTTCACTTGAAAATTTTTTTAAACCCTGTAATAAAAATTCTGTTAAAACAGAAAGGCAAAGTACTGCAAGATTATTGACTCTATTTAAATAAGTGCTCCTATTTGAGACATTCTCTCAGAAATAAGGGGCAAATTTAGTAGCATGTAAATTAAAAATAATGCTGTAGTTTCCTGAATAATATTGATGTGTCAACTATTAAAAGGCATTATTTTCATTCTGAGAGCAAAAATAATCAAGGCTATAAAAAAGTAAGCTGTTTTGTGTTTGAAAGTTTTACTTTTGGACTAGAGCAGTCTTTTTATCTGATTATAAAATTTTGTTACATGATCAATATCTCAGTAGATGAATTGCTTCAGAATGTGATAAAATCTTTTTGTTTGAAAATGAAACATTTTTTATCTCAACAGGTTGTAAACCTACTGTATTAGGGTTTAGTGGCAAGTGCATCAAATAAATTTAGAGTGTGTGTTAGAAATAAAAAATATTAAGTAAAGTTCACCCTGAGTGACATTGTTGTTAAGTCTATTTGTGATACATGTAGTTGAGTAACTTAGCAGCAATGAAGATAATGTTGTGTTTATATTATTTATGGAAATGTTTGAAAATAAAACTGATTAAGTGATAAAGATGTATTTTTGATGATAAACCAAAGTTGAATTAAGGCAAATAAAATAATTATATAACTTTATATCCAAATTTTAATTTAAACTTATTGTGAGTAGAGCCTGATAAGATATTGCAATCAAGGTAAATAGGTAAAGTTGGGTGGTTGGTTGCCACCATGTCTTAAATCAATATAAATTAATGAAGAGCAAATGAAATATACCTTTGGATTTTTTGCATCATCCTACTTGATAATATTGTAACTGTGCTGTTTTAGAAGAAATACAGAAAAAAATAAAATAATATTGTGATAGATAAAGTCTTCACTTACAATCAAGAGATTATATATTGTTTATTGTGGCATTAGAGGTAAATGAATGTTTCTAGTATATAAAGTTATATTTCTGGAAAATTATTTGTGCTACCTATATAAAAATAGTTAGTCATATTATCTAAACTTTTAAGCTTGGCTTGGCACATCCTGGCTTTGAGTCTTGGGTAGTTTAAGTTGATCCAAAGAAATTATTTTCTGACTTAGAGTGCTGTCAAAACTTTAGGGTATCACAACATCTTTGATTATCTCCCTCTCAGGGAATTAACTCCCCAAGTAAATAAAACAACTCAACAAATGGTTCATTGTCCAGCCAATAAACAGGTGGCACCATTATCAGCTAACTATCTATGACAGGGATCATTCAATCCAGGTCTTAAATGGAACACAACTTGATTAAGCCTCATGACTCAAGAGGAACATTACTCAGATAAGTCCCATGACCTCCATGACGTACATGGACAGCATGTGGCTTGTCATGATACTATATATTTGCCTATATTCATATTCAATAAAGTATAATTCTCTTCTTAATCTTCCCCTTTATTTTTTTATTATACTTCCCAGAAGTACAAACTTGACAGTGATAGCACAGGTAGATTATCCATACCTACCCAACTCAAAGGAAAAATTCCTCCCAAGAAAAGAACCCAAACAATGTCACTCCCTAACAGCTGGAGAGATTACAAGGTAGGACAAGAAGTTCCTGCAGGTCTTGTCATCTACAATAACATCCTTGTACCCATCAACCAGTACAACACTCTCAAAGCCCGCAGACTGTTCCCCACCACACTAATCACAGCAGCGCCTCCACAACCTGAGATACCCAATATTGTGTTTCAACACTTACATACCGCTGAGATTGGCGCTTTTGCAGGACTATGCTGTGAAAATGCCTCTCTTTGGATCAACAGCACTGATAGTAAGTTTGAACAAGTAGAGTACCCCCAAAGACTCTGGGTCAGCAAGATTGCCCTTTGCGTCACAGGGACCGCCTCACGTTTTGTAACCAAATGGCTAGCCCAACACCCTGACCAGAAGGAAAATTGGGAAGTGTTCAAGGCCGCATTCCTCAAAAAGTTCTCCATGAAGGACTCGGACGTAGTGATCATTACTGAGCTTCAAACCTTCAAAATGACAGGAACCATCAAAGAATACATTGCAGCATATGAAGGACTACGCAACCAAGCACCCAACAGCATCAACTTTGATGAACCTGGGCCGCACCTAGACTTCTACAATGGCCTTTTCATACACATTAGATGTCAGTTTGGCATGACTTGCTGCAAGAACCTCAAGGATGTATTCCTAGAAGGAAAACACGCAGCTCAGAAATCTGTCAACCTACACACCACCAACAAGCGTAAGGAAAATTCTGCAGCTAGAAGAGAGCCTTGTCCCAATAAGCAAAACAAAAAAGCCCACAGTACCCAGCCTTGAAACGGGAATCACACTGCACAAGCCAACCAGGCCAGCACCAAAGATACCAACAAGGAGGGAAAAGCTAAGGGGAGTGGTTAGACAAGCTACCCTCCTCCACTTCACAAGAATTGTACAGAAAACAGGATGTGGATTCAATCATCATGATCCAAGTTCCCTTCAGCAATCCTCTACTGTTTGCTGCCCAAACCAGGAATAAACTCCTCACTTATCCTTTCTGCTTTTGCAGATACCAAGGCACAGCACTATTTGACACTGTAGCAGATCAATCTCTCATCAACAAGAGCTTTGCAGACCTCATGAAGTTACCTACCACTTGAAGTAACATCAAGAGAGTCATCATGGCGGACAACTGTAGCACACCAGTTACCCATGAGATAAAACCTTTCCGCGCCCAAATTAGAGATGTAAAAATGACAATTAGCGGCCCTATTATACTAATACCCAAGTATGATGTCATACTTGGCTTGGACTGGATGAGAAAAACAAAAGCTCACATCAACTGGGACAGTGTCACCCTCACCATACAACAAGGAGAAGTCCACTATCACATATACCCAACACATCTTTACACCCTCATGAGGGACCACATATCTGTAAAGATCATGGAAATAGAAGAAGAAACTGACCTTGCAAGATCACTTGGAGCACCTGTACGTATGAGGTTATTCACTTCAAAAACATAGAAACCCAACACAAACAGACCCCATTAGAGACCAGTTAGTCAGTGATTTCCCTCTGTATTTTAAGAGACATCATCTGGGTAGCCCCCTGATTGTGGTTACAACACAAGATTGACCTAAAAGGGATTGTGTCTAAAGCACAACCCATTTACTGCCTCACACCACAGGAAGACAACACCCTAAAAGCTTACCTTGACAAAGCACTCAAGAAAGGCCTCATCAGGCCCTCAAAGTCACACTTTGGTGCCACTGTCTTCTTTGTGGCAAAGAAGAATGGAGGGCTCCGCCTAGTCAAGGACCAAAGGTCCCTCAACAAGGTCACAATAAAGAACAGGTATCCCTTTCCCCTTTTTGACGCCCTGGGGGGGTCTAAATCTTCACAAAATTGATTTGACAGCAGGATATCACCAAACATTGCATGAAACCTGAAGACATTCCAAAGACCACATTTCAAACTAAATACATATCCTTTGAATGTGTTGTCCTCATATTCAGCATGACAAACGCTCCCAGTACCTTTGTAACCTTCATGAATGAATTATTCAAGGAAAACATTGGGAAAAGAGCAATCATCTAAGTGGACAACATCATCATTTATAGTCCCAACCTGCAACAACACTGGGAAGACGTCTGCGCAGTCCTCTGTACCCCGGAAGAAAACCAATTGATTACCAAACAGTCCAAATGCAACTTTTTCTTGACTGAACTGCCATTCCTTGGCCACATCTTCAGCAAGGATGATATCAAACCGGATCCAGACAAGATCTATGTTATAACAGAGATGCCAGCCTCAAGGAATAAGAGCAGACTCTGCACTTTCCTTAGAATGGTGGCCTATGTACGCAGGTTCATCCCTGACTGGGGCGCCCAAACAGCTCCCTTATCAGCCATCACCAGGAAAATAACCAAATTTGTCTGGACACCCTTACAAGATCAACATTTCCACCATCTGAAGGAACACATGGTTACTGCCCCCATCCTACAATGCCCAAACTGTGAGGGTATCTATGAGCTAGAAACCAACCCCTCTGATTATGCCATAGGAAGAGTTCTCCATATTAAAACGGCCCAAAAAGACTTCCTTCCTGTAGCATATAATTCAAGGAAGCTATCAGACGGCAAACAAAGATACCCCATACACGATAAGGAATTGGTCGCCATTGTACACTGCCTCATGAAATGACAATGCTATCTGGAAGGAGCCCAGGCGTTCAAAGTACTCAATGACCACAGGTTTTTATATTCTTTAAAACACAACAACACATGTCAAGAAGACAAGCCAAATGGATGAGTCTCATACAGAGATACCCCATGCAAATTGAATACAAGCCAGGCAGAGAGATGCTTACTGAAGACGCCCTATAAAGGCTATACAATAAACACATCCTTTGCACTAATGATAACCCAAACTGGCCCATGTTAATCATGGGAAATCTTCAGGAAGAGTTCCCACCTGGCACACCAATGGATATCCAAGAGAAAGTCCTCAAGAACAAACATCTGTTTAAAAACGTATATGGTACCCTTCACAAAATACTTTCAAATGATGACACTGTACCCTACGTCCCGTCAACACAAAAGACTGACACCAGCCTCCAATACCACAGAGACTTGGGACACACCTGTAGCAGAAACTTGCATGATACCTCAAGACACGCTACTGGTGGCCCAGCATGTTAGATGATATCAGAGAGGTACTGGAGCAATGCAAAGTCTGTGAGAAGTACACCCAACCCAAAGAACCACCCAAGTCAGTATGTCAGGGATCCACTCATTGGGAAGCCTTTCTTCAATTGAATGGAGAAGAGTTTCCAAGTTGAATTTGATCAAAATGGAGCCTACTAGAATTCCTATCATTAGCATGTGTAGAAGGTGACCAAATGGATGGAATCTTCCCAAGAAGGGAGTGAAGTGATTGAGAAGATAATAGACACTGGGTACCCCAAGACCAACCAGGGGGCCTTGGGGTGGATGATTGGTGGGAATCAAGCTGTTTCAACATAAGGGGCATGTCTTTGATGCAGACCAAAACAATACCAAATTGAGTCTTCAGATTTTTAGTACAAGCTGGTTCAGGGTTTTCAAAGTTAACATTTGCTTGTTCATAATTGATTAATGCACACAAAGTCCATACAAGGAAGATGAACTTCATGTTGTTGGGGGAACCTTTATAATCTACTAATCAAGTGTTTAGAATTGAGAATATAGATTTATTGTGTTGATAGGATATAAAGAAATTGTTGGAGCACTTAGCTCAAGGGAAAATATTCAGTTTAAATACTGAAATAATTTGGGGGATGGATTATAGAGTTTACCAGGCCAACCTGCAAGTGTGGGGTAGAAGTATTGCCTTGCAGGCCTGCAGCAAGCTGCAGGCTGCAATGCAAGAAGAGGCAGGTTGGAATATTATATTGCAGTATTGTACCTCACTTAAGTTGGGGATGGTATCTGGAGCTGGATGTACAGTATTGCAGTGGCTTGGGTAGTCCTCTGGGTTTGATTGGCCCTCTAGGTCCCTGAAGGTCTGGATTGGGCAGTTTACACATTTAATTTGTGATTGATTGGCTGTACTATGGTTTTTGGAGCAAAATTTAATGCTGATTTGTTATGGTTGTCAGGATGGTTGTTTGAAGCCTTAATCTCCAGTTTTAAAGTTGAATTTATATATTGTTGTGGGTTTTTACAATTGTTTTTGCTTCTGTGCTTGTTTTAGCTTAAAACACATTTATTTATCCATTTTGAATGTGTTTTCCACTCAATTAAATTAATAGTTCTGTTATCCAACTTAGTTTTTAAATCTGCATTTAAAAATGCAGTTTTCTGGTTTTGAGGTTTGTCCAGAATCCTTATTTTTGTCTTTTTATTTGTGTAAGGTATGGAATTCCTTACACTAGCCTCCCCTAAGGCTCCTTCTCCTCCTCTTGTTTGATGGTTTTGGTCAACTAGGGCTCGGCAGTTGGTCAAATTGTTGAGGGGTTCCCAGCTGTTTGATTCCATACCATATCCTACCCATTTGCCCAAGTAGTGTGGTTTGTTAAAAATCATTTTGTCATCAATGATTTCTTCCGCCTTCCATTCAGTAAGATGATTCATTTCCAGAGGGGGAGGGTTCCATTTGGCCTTAGAAAGATTTTCTAGGGATCCATGGTAGCAGCTGAAGAGGTTTACATGGAAGACGTCATGGGCTGTGGATCCTTCTGACAGGCGGATTTGGTATGTTAGGGGGAAATATTTTATATTACTTCTAAGGGTCCTATCTTCTTGGGTCCCAATTTTCAAAATGGCCATTTGATGTGTATATTGCAAGCGTCTAGGAAGACCAGGGATCCAGGGGAGTATTTGTCAGGCTCTCTGTGGTGTCTGTCAGCAAACTTCTTATATGACTGAACAGTTTTATTTAGTGTTCTCTTAAGTTTGGCTTGGATTGTGGAGCTGTCATTTAGATGCTTGTTGACCTGTGAAACTGGGGTTGTCTCCACTTGAGAAGGGATATCTTTGGTGTCATATCCATAGTTAGCCTTAAAAGGGGACATCCCAATGGATATGTGATGACTGGTGTTATAGGCTAATTGAGCTACTGGTATGAGCTCAGACCAGTTGTTCTGTTTGGCATTGATGTAGTTTTGTAAATAAGCCTCCAATACCTGATTAACTCTTTCTGTCTATCTGTCAGTTTGGGGGTGAAATGAGGTATAGAGGTTGGTCTTGAATCCAAACCCTTTCATCAGGCTAGACCAAAACTTGGATGCAAAATGGGTTCTTGGTCTGAGACAATGTTGTTTGGATTCCATGATAGGCAAAAAAGTTCTTGAGGAGCATCTGGGTGGTCTCTTTTGCGGAGGCAGTGGAGAAGGGGATGAAGATACCATACTTGGTTAGGCGGTCAACCACCACTAAGATTCCTGTATTTCCCTGGCTCTTGGGTAGTTCAACAATGAAGCCCATTGATATGGAAGACCATGGTTGAGGAGGGATTGGTAGAGGTTACAGGAGTCCTTAAGGCTTCTGGCGGGAGGTTTTGTTTTGACAGCACTTAAGACACTTTATTATGTAGCTTCCCACTGACTTCTTCATTGAGGGCCACCAGTATCTTTGGGAGATCCTTTTGAGGGTCTTAGTAATACCCCCAGGGCTGGACAGAGGAGTGTAATGGAAGGCTTGTATGATTTTTTTCTAAGAGGAATTTGATAAACAAACAGGGAGTTGTCATGGAACCAGGTGTTGTTTCTTATTTCCAGATCAGCAGTGCTAGTTGGAGGGTTCATAAGTTGTTCCTCTTGGATCTCTTTATCTAGGTTGGTGTAAAAGGACAAAGTTGCAATGATGTTCAGGAATTGGGAAGGTTCCAACACTTGTTGGATGTTGTGTGCATGGTAGGAGGTATCAGGGTCGCCAAGGTCTTCTCTGTGGCTAATGGCGTCAGGGACAACATTCTTCTTACCTGGAGTGTATTCAATTGGAAGTTGTATTGTTGCAACTGAACCAATGAGAGTTCAGCACTTGGAATTAGGGAAGACAACATTCCAATAGGAAAGGACAGAATAAAAATAAGGTATCATTTATTGTAGGATATTGTGGTTAATATACTAAATGGGGAAGCCACAAGGCCACAAGGGGGTGGTATAGTGGGGAGTTCCATGTAGGGTTTGGAGCCAAGGAATAACTTGTGCAGGGATCAGAAGGTCAAATTGGCAACGCTCCTAATTAGGATAAAGTACCCACCATTTGACATTGCCATCAGATTAATTCATAACATTAGATATGTCAAGGGGCAACTCATTGAGAGCCCCCTGTGTATTGTAAGATATGTTAGCAGGCAAGGCTGGAAACTTGGTTGCAACACCCCCTTGCTCCCTACTTGTTGTCAGACACAGCACTGGAGTCTGCGGAAGGTCTGGGAAGGTCTGCACAAACAACCTTTGTGTGGGGATGGCACGGCAGGGACGCAAGCAATTGTGGTGAAGTTTCTTGGTGTTTCCCTGGGCATCCTCAAGTTGGTAGGTGTGGTTGTCATAGAGGGCAGCTACCTTGAAGCGCCCTAGGTGATTGGGTTCTAATTTGGCAAAATTGGGATTGAGGGTGTAGACGGGGTCACCTATGGTGTATCTAGCTTCAAGGTGTTTTGTCCCTCTTGCAATCTGCTTGTGCTCAATCTCTCAGGCTTAGGCACGCCATTGGTCTAGGGAGGGAGTTGGAACTAAGGGGGGCTTGTCAGGAACCTTGGACCATAGTTTCCACTGTTCAACCCCTGTCAGACTGTCAGGTGTTCCAAAGGCCAGGGTGTTAGGGCTGAACCCAGTGCCCCTGTTGATTCTTGCTCACAGGATCAGTAGGGCAGTGGGAAGATGTTCAGTCCACGCAGTGTTAGGGTGCTCTTGTGAGAGCTTGGCAATCAGTTGAACCAGGGAGCTGTTTAACTGTTCCACGCGTCTGTTGGCTTGCAGATGGTAGGGGGTTGTGACTATATGTTGTAGTGTGTTCTTGACGCAGTATGCCTTCACGACGTGTCCAACAAGTTTGGGCCCGCCATCTGTGATGAGATGCTTGGGTTGCCCAAAGCGAGCCACAATTTCCTTGCCAATAAAGCAGGTAACAGTGGTGGCGGTGCAGTTGGTTGTGGCCCAGGCCACTGGCCAACATGTGAAGTAGTTGATAGCGGTGATAATATACTTCTTACCCAGTCTGTCTTCAGGAAGCGGTCCCACAATATTGAGGGCCCACTGTTCAAAGGATTCCATAGCCTTGATGGGTAGGACAGACTTGGGAGGTGCAGGTTTGGGCGTATTCTTTTCACACAATATGCATGTCTTGAGGAGGTCCAAGATGTCTTGGCGCATGCGCGGCCACCAAACCTTATGTTTCATGATCTCAAAGAGGTTACACTCTCTGATGTGACCCAAGGTTTGGTGGTAGTGCAAGATGGTGTCTCCTTGTTGTGTGGTGGGAATGTACAGCGTCTTCTCACCTGTCTCTGCTCGGCAGTAGAGGTTACCAGCATCAATGGTGAACTGACTTTTGTTGTCCTTCAGCTTGGAGATGGTGACCAAGTTAAGGCCCTTGTAGCAGGTCACCTCAGGGCACAGGTAGAGCATGGGCCAGTCTGGGTCCAGACTGTTGTCCCCAGTGATGGACGCTACATAGAGTTGTGAAAGAGCGTCAGCTGTGACAAGTTCCTTTCCAGGTTTATATTTGATGCGTAATTGGTAGGGGGATAGACGTTCAACCCATCCTGCTTGGCGGCGTGTCAGATGGGACTGCATGTTGAAGTACTGGAGTGACTTATGGTCTGTCAGAAGCAGGGTGGGAAGGTTGCACCTTCCAAGTAACAGCGCCACTTCTCAACGCAGTGTACAATGGCTGCCAGCTCTTTATCATGGATGGGATAACGTTGTTCTGAGTTAGTGAGCTTCCTGGACTCATATGCTATGGGAAGGAAGACGCCATTGTCAGTTTCTACCCTTAGCACGCCCCCTATGGCCCTGTCAGAGGCGTCAGTTTTGAGTTTGTACTGTTTGTTTTGGTTGGGAAACTGCAGTACTGGTGTTGTTGTGAGCCTTTGCTTCAACGTCTCAAAGGCTTGATCTCTGACGGGGTCCAATGAAGCACTGTTTGGTATTGAGGAGCTCATTAAGAGGTGCAATTAGTTCTCCACAAGTGGGGATGAACTTGCGTACATAGGCAACCATGCCCAAGAATGTTCACACTTGGCCCACATCAGTTGGGGGCGGCATGCTAGTGATTGCCTTGATTTTGGCAGGATCAGGCTTTATCCCTTGGGCAGAGATGGTGTGCCCAATAAATAATAACTCTGACTTGAGAAACTCACATTTGGAGGGTTTAACTTTTAGCTGGTTTTCCTGAAGGGTGTTGAGGACAGCACAGAGGTGTTGGAGATGTGTGGTTTGATCTTGACTGAAGACAATAATGTTGTCAAGGTACACAACCACACACTTTCCAATCAGTTCCTCAAAGGCTTTGTTCATCAACATGGCAAAGGTGGAGGGAGTGTTAGTCATTCCATAGTTCATGACACGACACTCAAATAACCCGTAGCATGTGCGGAAGGCGGTTTTTGCCTTATCCCCTGGTGCAATGCAGACCTGGTTGTACCCTGCAGTGAGATCAATCTAGCTAAAGACCTTTGCGCCTGCAAGTGTATCAAATAGGTTGTCAATCAGCAGCAGGGGGTATTTATTTTTAACTGTCACCTCATTTAGGGTGCAGTAGTCTGTGACCAGGCAAAGAGACTCATCCTTCTTAGCTACAAAGAAGACTGCTGTCCCGTATGGAGAGAGCAAGGGCAAATAAAGCCCTTATCAAGTGCGTCCACAAGGTGCTGGCGGAGGGTTTCATCTTCCTTTGGTGTGAGACAGTATAATGGTTGTGCTTTAGGTAAAAATCCTTAAAGTTGTACAGTGTGCTGGATCTTCCGGGGTGGAGGTAGTTGTTTGAGTGTTTCACTGAATATGTCCTTGTACTCCTCAAGGAGTGAGCTAGCGCTGGTGGTGGTGATGTTGACAAGGGAGGAATTGCAGATGGTTCTGCACAGATAACTTTGACTGAGCATTGGCTAAAGTCTATTTCCCCCCTTGAAATTGTATGAGCCTGTTTCTGTCATTCTGACAAACACAGTGTCATGTAGTAGTTTGTTCATTTCCATGGGGTAGATCTGGAACCCCAACCCGTTTCTATTGAGGGTGATGACAGAGGTATCCCAGTCAATGTAGGGGCAGTTATGCTGGAGCCAGTTGAGGTCAGCAATTACGTCATGGCTGAGGTCTGCCATGATTGGCCCAGAGAGCTTAACCTGGACGTTTCCCATCCTTACAGAGAAGGGCACCGTCTTGTGGGTGATGATAATTCTGCAGGAATCAGCTACACGTACTGCTTTGAATCTGCTGGGTACTTGGTCTAATTGCTGGGAGTCAGCAAACGCCTGATCTACCATGATGTGATCAGCCCCAATATCTACCAGTAACTTGTGGGTTTTCCCACAGAAACAAAAAGGATAGGACAAGTGTGTTACTTTATTTGCGGAATGAGCGGCTTGCAACACGGGGTTGTCACTATGGACCTGAAAGACGTCTAGGGTTTTGACCTCGTGAAGATTGTAGTTGCGGGAGTTCTTTGCAAGCAAGGGCTGAGAGGGCGGGTCAGTTGGGGTTGTAAGGCCTCTTGTTGTTACAACCCCAGGCTTTTCCCTGGTCCTCAATTAGCACTAGCTGGAGCTCCCCCTTTCAGGGGCGTTTAGTTGCACTTTCTTGTTGACAAGGTTGGCAACAGCCCACTTGACCTTGGCCATTATTAGGTGCAGGACGTGGTTGAGTTGGAGCATTGTTGGTGCGGCGGAAGCCCATTGAAGCCTGGTTATTGGCCTCTACAATGGCTTTATAACAGTTGCCAATAGAGGTGCAGCAAGTGACAGGGACCCACTTGCAAATATGGGGTTTTAACCCATTCACAATGAGGGTGAGCAACATGGCATTCCCATCAGTCACTGCTTTGTGGGTGGCAGCAAGGGCTTGTTGCCACGCGGCAAGATACTCAGGGACAGAACCATTCTGCTTGATGGCTAGGAGAGGAGTCCCCAAGACAATGGGAGAGAAAGTTTCACTATATTGGGACTTGGCGGCGTCTTGAAATGTTGCCCAGATGACGTCAAACTCCTGGCTGGCCCAGTTGGTGAACCACACAGTGGCAGGCCCTGTAAGGCAGCCAGATGCAGTGGCAACCCACATGGACTCAGGAACCTGACAGATACAAAGGCGCGTTTTGGTGGACTGGAGCCAACTGACAATGCCAGCTCCTTTGACACCGCCAGTGAAGGACTCTAGTTGGAGGTTGAGCATACGTTGGGACAGGTCCAACTGTGACAGGGTGACGCTAGCGTCACGCTGCCTGAGGCAGAGCTAATTGTATACACTGGTGAGAACTAGCTGGTCTTGATAGATGATATAACCTTTGTGGATGTCCCCCTTGGGGATTGGAAGGAACATCTCTTGTTGTGGAGTATCCATACAGCCCGTACTCTGTCCTTTCTTGGGGGGAATTTTGTTTTGAAGATAGTTTGTAAACCTACCTGTGCTACCACTGTTGCAACTGAACCAATGAGAGTTCAGTACTTGGAATTGGAGAAGACAGCAGTCCAATAGGAAAGGACAGAATAATAATAAGGTATTGTTAATTGTAGGATATTGTGGTTAATATACTAAATGGGGAAGCCACAAGGCCATAAGGGGGTGGCATAGTGGGGAGTTCCATGTAGGGTTTGGAGCCAAGGAAAAATTTGTGCGGGGATCAGCAGGCTGTATTGGCAACGCTCCTAATTAGGATGAAGTACCCGCCATTTGACATTGCCATCAGATTAATTCATAACGTTAGATACATCAAGGGGCAACTCATCAAGCGCCCCCTGTGTATTGTAAGATACGTTAGCAGGCTAGGCTGGAAACTTGGTTGCAACAGTATGCCATTAGGTCAATAGCCCATCAGGACAAGTGGGGGCAAACCTTGCGTTTTTCTGTAAGGTATAGGAGGTTTTTATGGTCTGTGCAAATGTGGACTGGGTATTTACTTCCCTGTAGATATCTTCTCCAGTGGTCCAAGGCGCGTACTATGACATATAATTCCTTTTTGTAGAAATGATATTTGCGCTCCCTGTCCAGGAGCTTGTAGGAGTAGAACACAACAGGGTGAAGTTCTCCATCTTCTCCAAGCTGGAGCAACACCGCTCCCAGCGCAAAGTCCGAGGTTTCTGTATCCAGAAAAAATTGACGCTCTAGGTCTGGGCGTAGTAGCACAGGGGCAGAAGAGAAGGTGTGTTTCAAGGTGTCAAATGCTGACTGAGCTTTAGGATTCCATGTGAAAGGTACTTTGTCCGAGGTGAGTTGTGTGAGAGGTTAGGCAATAGCTGAGAAGTCTTTGATGAGTTTATGACAAAAATTAGCGAGTCCCACAAATCCATAAAGCTTGGTGTGGGAGGTAGGGACAGGCCAGTCTGCCACAGCTTGGACCTGGGACGGGGCAACAGCAAAACCTCCTTCCAAAATGTTGTAGCCTAGGAACTCAATTTCCTTCTTGTAGAATTCACATTTTTCCAATTTATAGAACAAGCAAGCTTTAATCAAGGCCTGGAGGACTTCTCAAAGATGGATGAGGTGGGATTCATGGTCCTTAGAGTAAATGAGGATATTGTCCAGGTATAATACTGCGCAAGTATCCATAAAAGGGAAGAGGACTTCATTCATGAGCCCCTGGAAGGCTGCCGGAGCGTTGCTTAGACCAAAGGGCATTACCAGGTATTTATATAGACCAAACGGGGTTCTTACAGCAGTCTCCCATTCATGGCCTTCTGCTATACGGATTTGATGGTAGGCGTTCCAAAGTTCAAGTTTGGAGAAGACTTTTGCCCCTGTTAGTCAATTGGTGAGGGTTTCAGTGGAGGGAATAGAGGTTTGATTCTTAATTGTGATGCTGTTGAGATTTGAGTAATCCACCACAAGTCTTATGGATCCATCCAATTTCCCCACAAAGAACATAGGGGAAGAGCATGGGGAGTTTGAACAACGCATGAACCCTTTTGCTACATTCTCATCTAGGTATGTTTTCATGGCTAAACTCTGGGCTTGGTTTACTGGATAGAGCTTACCCCACGTGGGTACTGATCCTGGTACTAAATTTATATGTATGTCTGACTCTCTGTGACTGGGTAGTTGGGAACAGGAGGATTCACTAAAGGCTTCTGCCAGGTCCTGAAGCTCTGAAGGTACCTAGGCTTGGGATATCTCCTTCAAGGCGGCAAGGACGTTGAGGGTGTCTTCTGCAGTCAAGATTCCTTTGTGTTTCATTTGGTCAAATGGAATAGAAGAAGTTATTCCTTCTTTCTGAGTGGAGAGTGTCATTGAGTCCAGATCTAATACAGCCTTGGCGGTCTTGGCCCAGGGGAAGCCCAAAATCAGAGAAAAGGCCAAATTTGACAATGAAGACACCATGATGTCAAATTGGTTATTCCCTGCCTTGACCCCTAGGTTCCCCTCTATTTTAGTTACTCTGGTGTGTGACTTGTTGGCGAGGGTTACCCAAGAGGAAGGTCCTTCAAGGAGTCCTAATTGTTGGGACAAGGAGCTACTTATGAAGTTTTCCATAGTACCTGTGTCCAGTAAGGCCTTTACTTCCTGAGAGTTTTTAGCAGAACCTAGCTTGACTGGCAATAGGCATAAGATTGAGAGGGTTATTTTCTGGAAGAACTGGCTAGAAGAGAAATAGGAGGTTGTACCTTGGCCAAGGCTTGACAATCCTTGGATGAATGTACAGCTTTTCCACAATACATACAGAGTCCCAGTTGTGCTTGGTGTTGTTTATCTTCTGGTGAGAGTTGATAACCCCCACCCTCCTTGGAAATTAGTCCTTTGGGGACATCCCTTTGGACCTTTGAGGGTAGGGTTATGTTTTCCTTAGTGACAACTTTGGAGAAGGGGGCAGGGTTTTGAGGCTTGGCCCAAGATGTGAGCTTTTTCACCTTTGAGGACCACTTGATAACTTCCTTGACCATATTATCAAAGCTGGTTGGCAACTCATGATGGGCAAGAAAATTCTTCAGTTTAAAGAGAGTTTTTTAAGGAACAGGTAGCAGGCTTTGTTGTTGCTCATCCCAATGGCATTCTTGAGGCGGGTAAATTCTTTGGCGTAATCTTGGGCTGACATTCTTTCTTGGTAGAGGGCAGAGATTTGGTCTCTTAACTGGTCGGGGTTTGGAGCAGGGGATACTGTAGCTAAGAGGGCATCACATAACTGGTCATAGTTGTTGAGGAGATCCTCTCCTTGTAGGGTTGCTTTGGTGTACCAAAGGCAAGACTTACTAGTAAGCTTTTCTGCCACATGGTGCACTTTCTGTGCGTCAGTAGTAAACCTTTCTGGTGAGGTTTTGAACAGAGACTTGGAGAAGGCCAGCAGCATCAGAATCTTGTTTCCTTCATTATCTTCTGGGGCAACAGCTATAGGGTGTTAAGGACTACAGTTTGGACCTGTTTGCTGGTTCTGGGGACCATTGATTCTGAGGTGGTTGGTTTTTGAAAGAGGGACAAAATCTTGTATACAGTGAAGCTGATGGTAAAGGTAGTAATTATAAGGGCAACACATTTGATGAGGGCAACATAGAAGATAAATTCATAGGTAAAATGTCAGCCTGGACCACTCATAAGGTGGTTCAGTAGGGGCTCCAACAAACTGTCAGGGATCCACTCATTGGGAAGCCTTTCCCCAATTGAATGGAGAAGAAGTCCCAAGTTGAATTTGATCAGAGTGAAACCTACTGGAATTCCTATCATTAGCATGTGTAGAAGGTGACCAAATAGATAGAATCTTTCCAAGAAGGGAGTGTAGTGATTGAGAAGATAATAGACACTGGTGTACCCCAAGACCAACCAGGGGGCCTTGGGGTGGATGATTGGTGGGAATCAAGCTGTTTCAACATAAGGGGCATGTCTTTGATGCAGACCAAAACAATACCAAATTGATTCTTCAGATTTTCAGTAGAAGTTGGTTCAGGGTTTTCAAAGTTAACATTTGCTTGTTCATAATTGATTAATGCACACAAAGTCCATACAAGGAAGATGAACTTCATGTTGTTGGGGGAACCTTTATAATCTACTAATCAAGTGTTTAGAATTGAGAATATAGATTTATTGTGTTGATAGGATATAAAGAAATTGTTGGAGCACTTAGCTCAAGGGAAAATATTCAGTTTAAATACTGAAATAATTTGGAGGATGGATTATAGAGTTTACCAGGCCAACCTGCAAGTGTGGGGTAGAAGTATTGCCTTGCAGGCCTGCAGCAAGCTGCAGGCTGCAATGCAAGAAGAGGCAGGCTGGAATATTATATTGCAGTATTGTACCTCACTTAAGTTGGGGATGGTATCTGGAGCTGGATGTACAGTATTGCAGTGGCTTGGGTAGTCCTCTGGGTTTGATTGGCCTTCTAGGTCCCTGAAGGTCTGGATTGGGCAGTTTACACATTTAATTTGTGATTGATTGGCTGTACTATGGTTTTTGGAGCAAAATTTAATGCTGATTTGTTATGGTTGTCAGGATGGTTGTTTGAAGCCTTAATCTCCAGTTTTAAAGTTGAATTTATATATTGTTGTGGGTTTTTACAATTGTTTTTGCTTCTGTGCTTGTTTTAGCTTAAAACACATTTATTTATCCATTTTGAATGTGTTTTCCGCTCAATTAAATTAATAGTTCTGTTATCCAACTTAGTTTTTAAATCTGCATTTAAAAATGCAGTTTTCTCGGCTTTGAGGTTTGTCCAGAATCCTTATTTTTGTCTTTGTATTTGTGTAAGGTATGGAATTCCTTACACAGTAGTACCTGTATCTATCACACAACCCTTCAAGGTATGGTTGTTAGATATTGTGGGACCTATTCCTGGTGAAAGCAAAGGCAAGAAGTACATCATCACAGCCATTGACTATGGAACCAGATAACCCATAGCACAAGCCACAAAAGAACACAAAGGCAATGACGTGAGACAATTCTTTGGCAAGGAGATTATAGCAAAGTTTGTAAAGCCTGGCCTCTTAATCACAGATGGAGGCATTGAACTCAAAGCTATTGACACTATCATCTATCTTGACAAAAATGGAATAAAACACGTCATAGCCAGCCCATATCACCCACAAGCAAATGGACGTGTAGAACTACTAAACAGCTTTTTAGTGGAAGCCCTCAGTAAGTTGTCTGCCAACAATCCAAAAGCCTGAGTTGACATGCTACCAACCGCCCTTATGGTCTGCATAACATGAGTCAACCGCAATACAGGCAAAAGCCCTTATGAACTTGTCTATGGTCAGAAACCCTCACTTGTCAGTACAACCACGGGACCACAACTGTCACTTCCAAAGAAGATACCAGACAGTAATGACCCAAAGGTACTACAAGCCAGAAAGGACCAAGAAGTGATGGGACAATAAAGGGTTCAGCGGGAAGCAATCATATTGTAACAAGAAAAGTTCCAAGTTGGAGACAAGATCTGGGTTGTCAATCACAACCAACACAAATTAGACCCAGGGTTACGTGGACCAGGTATTGTCATGGAGGTGAAGCCCAATAATACCTACCTCCTCAAAGAGATTGGAGCTTGAACCAAACTAAAATGTATGCATCATGACTGACTTTGTTTGTGCAAGGCAAGAGCAGCCCAACAAAGTTCAAGGCTCCCTGTATCCAACGCAAAGCTTGATATGTATCAAGCCTGTATACCAGATACTATCAAGGAGATTCCCAAGGCTCCGCCTTCTAGCACCCCAGGAGGAGATGTCGCAACATCTTTGATTACTCTCTCTTGGGAAATTAACGCCCTAAGTAAATCACCAAGCGGCTCACCAAATGGTTCACCAACCAGTCAATAAACTGGTGACATCATTATCAGTTAACCATCTATGACAGGGATCACTTAATACAGGTCCTAAATGGAACACAGCTTGATTAAGCCTTATGACTCAAGAGAAACATTACTCAGATAAGCCCCATGATCTTCGTGACGTATATGGACGGCATGTGGCTTGTCATGATACTATATAATACCCTATATTCATATCTAATAAAGTATCATTCTCCTCTTAATCTTCCCCTTTATTTTGTTTATTATACTTCCCAGAAGTATAAACTCAACAAGGGTAAACCCTTAGCAAGGTTCTAAGTACTCTAAGTTGAATTTAGATTGTATAAAAAAATTTATTTCTGTTGTTAGCTTTTTTTGTGTTAGAAATTAGGCTACAATTGTTATCTGTATTTTTTCATTTTAATCAATAAAAGATAGTTCTGAACTTTTGAATTTCTAAGATAGATTTTTTAAAAAATTGAAGATGGTTTTGGTTGATTGCAAAGTCAGATCTAGTTGCTGAAGAGATGAATTGAAAGATTTAAGAGTTTGTGGCGAGGTGTAATTATTTGTAGTGAATATGGATGGTCATAAAAAAGCTGTATAGATAAAATTTAATATATACCTAAATTAAGCTTTTGCGACGAACCATGTGACTTTTAGAAGTCCAAAGAGGATTTTAAGATGGCTTTATAGTAATCAAATATGGGGGTTTTAAATTAGCGCATTTGAATTTGATTTAGTAACTATCTGATTGCAAGGCTGGATGCGGTACAATTGGTGAGAGCAACTTATTGCGCAATAAAACAAACTAAATTTTAATTGGTTTCCGGTTTTTGATCACTAAAATAACTTGACCTCCTGGAAAGATGTCACTTGTTTGTCAAATCGTTTTTGTGCAGCAGCCTTGGCAGATTACGACACCACAGCTTGGATTGTGAATAGAAGTGGTAGCAATTTAAGTTCGTGTTTAAATTAAGGTGTTGAACAGGAATAAAGTTTATCCCTGAAGTCTCCTTGGCGAGGAGATATAGTTTCACCGATAAGATATGTCCTTTTAAAGAGTATCTAATCAGAAGCTAAGTATTTAATATAAACCTAATAGCTAGAATCTAATTATTCATGTTTACACAGCCCAAGACATGTTGCGGCCGCTTCAGCCTCCGGTCGGCGGCTCTGGCGCTGCCGTTTATACATATCGTCGCCGATGTGGCGTCTCTGGGCCTGATGCATCTAGCGCCCAGCTTCTTTTGGATCTCATCCACCATCTTCATCATCCTGCTTTCGATATACTCCATGTCCGCTATTCTAAACATATTCTTCTTTGTTGGCGTCGCAAAGGTAACATATCACAATCCTTTTCTGACACTGTAGCGGAAACCCAGCTTCATTGTGACATTATCAACATTCACGCTCTTACGACTCATGTTCAACACCCTGCTACACATCACAAATATCATTTTGCAGATGAACCATTACAACGAACTGGAACCCATGACCTTTGGCGAAACTACTCAGCCAAGAATACTAATTGCTGCCCTAGTGGCATCAATGACCATCAATTACCTTTTCAATGTAACCTTTAATCTAAACTGTAACTAATCCTTAAGCTCCATCTCTACTTTTGCGTCCACGGCTACGCTCAACAGGTCAAGGCTCCCGAGTGGGCAAAATAGGTTACCCAACCTTAGAAAACTGGGACTAAATAACACATTAAATAAGCCTTCAAAAAATATTTGAACACTAAACTTATATTTTATTAACTTAATACTATTCCCAGTCAATCTTATAAATGCCTAGTTGAACTGGAACTCCATGCACAATGAGGTGCCAATCCATTTTTCAACCTTGTTTAAATTCCTTCAGTAGGCTTTAAATCCTTAAATCAAAATAACTCCCGCTTTCCAAATCCTCCAAAGCTCCTGAATAAAGTGGCTTACTAATTTAACCAGTTTTAATCCATGGAAACCTCCCATCGCCAAGTAGGCACGTTTCCTGTTACTCCTCATTCCAAACTACGTGGATTTTGCCTTAAAGGGCAAACCCCTATCAAGTAACCAATATAAGCTAAATAGCTCAGCTAATTTGGAATACTCCAAAGCATTTTATATTGCCTTTTCACAAAGGAGCTAGGTTGTAACCTAGGGCATGTGATGATATATGATTTATGTTTAAAAGGTAGGTACTGTCTGAAATAAACCCTTGTAAACAGCAGCATGTAAATTATAACAAGATAAAATCAGTGATGGTGAATTTAATCATTCTAAAAAAAGCAATGTATATAAGGGTGTTCACTAAATATCTATAGTTATTAGAGAAACATCTGTACTAGGTTATTCCCCATCAGAGGTGAAACATAAGTTGGAATATATTCACTTTAAAGAAAATAACATTTAAACCATCCGGTAGCTTTCTGTTGGATCAACTCCAGTTTATCATAGTGCTTCAACCAAAATAAATATCCCACTTGCCACAACATACTTGATTGCTATGTGCTGGGAATTTTGACCAAGCAATGATTCCAATTATGACAAAGCTCACAGATTGGGATTGCTACAACCAAATCCATAAATTAGTAGTACAAAATACAATGATGCTAATTATGACAGAGCCCACAGATACAAATTGCAGCTATCAAATAACA
This sequence comes from Entomophthora muscae, assembly GCA_014839935.2. Classification (NCBI taxonomy): domain Eukaryota; kingdom Fungi; phylum Entomophthoromycota; class Entomophthoromycetes; order Entomophthorales; family Entomophthoraceae; genus Entomophthora; species Entomophthora muscae. Next base: position 232,598 of record QTSX02000818.1, on the reverse strand, counting down.
AAAATTGGTAGTATAAATCATATGCATATTGGATCAGCAGTAGCCTGCTGACCTGAACCTCAAATTAGCCAATGTAAGCGCCAACGTGGCTGTTGTGATCTGAAGCACGGCACAGAGTCACAACAGGAAATCCTAACCTTATGATTGGATTTGTACTAAGTCTTGGTTAGAATGACAGGGAAGATTATGTGATTACCTTGTGGCCCTGAATGAATAATATCTGCTAGACGTAGCTAGAGAGGCGCCAAAGTACGTGGAGACACAAAGACAAAAATGTGAATAGAACTTAATTTTATTGAAAAATAGGAAATGGATTATATAGTGGTTTGCAATACCACAAAACAATACCAGACAGTAGGATCACTTGCAAAAACATGAGTGGGGCAAGAGTTGTGCAGGATCAAGAAACCAAACAATTGTACCTCCTAATTCAGTCATCAACTCATTTCAAGAGGTGAAAGCAAAAGCAAGAGATTTGTCTTTGAAATGGCCCACCAAAGGCAAAATTGATACATGGCAAATAGCAGTATTCACAACATTACCCTCCCCTAGATTGGCCTTAGGGGGTGGTATTTACAAAGGAACTTTGAGTGCACTTGAGCAAAAGGAAGGCCACTGGAAAGAGGCTTTATAGTGTACTTGGACCCTCGTTTAAAGGTCACTTCTAAAGGACCAATCCACATAGAGTCCACTTATGTGCGCAACTACCTACTCTGTGTTGGCAGTAAAGTACATGGTCACCGACATTGAATTCAGGCAGGGGGGAGCGTCCAGCATTATCAGGAAAAAGCTCAAGCATCTTAGTCTTGTATGCAGAAGTGTAGGCAGTGGCCTGCATATCAATTATGCGGTTGACTAGATCCTTGATGTGGTTGTCAGGATTTGTGGCCTTATCAGAGGTAAGCAGGGGCCCCCAAGAGCAATGGGGTAGTAGCTTATTGCCCATACAGGGCAACCGCTAGAATTAACTCATTCCAAAAGTCAACTTACTATATGTCAATAATCAGAATTAAAAATACTTTAATATTGACAGCATTGGAAAGTCAGAATTAAGTTTTAACTCATGTAGACTACTAAATGTTGACACTTTTTTAATAAGCAGAAACCTGTTTTCTGAACATTTTACTTAATAAAAATTAAGCTTCAAGAAACTTTTTAGGGTAATGTGACAACATAGATTTTAAAAAGTCCATAAAAAATTATACATGAATATTGAAAAAATTCATAAAAATGCACTTTTATTTTATTTTACTATTAAATTAGCTATCTTACTATAAATTTTTCACACTTATAAAAACATAAAAATCCAATATGCAAAAAGGTACTACATAAAAATACACATAATATGGGAAAATATAGCAATCAGAAACAGGAATATAAAGTTTTTTCTATATTAAAAACTACAAAAACATATAATTTACTAGTAAAATACCAATATAGGCCATGTAATACAGTCTAAAGCATCAAACTATCAATAGAAATCAATGATTTTATAAAAATAGTATCATAAATTATTAATGAGTTATTTGGAATAACTATTTATTTAAAAATATTATACTTAATATATATGAACTATATAAAAAAATTAGGCAATACTCAAAAAATTTAATTGAAAGCTAGACTGTAATAACCTGGTTGCCATTAAGAACTGTGGCAATCTTCTTGATGTATTCTCCAATCTCTGAAAGGTTATATTTGGCCTTGAAAACGTCCTTGATCTTCTCTTGATACTGTTTCTCTTTGGTGGTTTTCTTCTTGTTGGAGGCAACCTCCAGAATTAACTCATACAGAATGGAACATCCTCCTAGCCACAATTCCCAAAAATATTTTTCTTATTTTCAATATTAAAGAATATTTTTTTCTTGTTTAAATAATTGACACTGATAATAGAAGCAATGTTTGATTTTTATTTTGAGCTTTTAATTGAAATTATAAAAAATAAAGCAAAAACAATTTTTGAAATTGTTGACATGGAGGATGTTCCATTCTGTATGAGTTAATTCTGGAGGTTGCCTTCTTGGATGGGCAGTTCTCATAATCTCTGATGGATGCAGCAGTCTTCCCCTGTTAGACATTGAGGTGCTTATAGAAGGTGTTGTATCTGGGCTTGATTCCAAAGGAGGACTTGATATGCTTATGCCAGCTCTCCAAAGATGAAGTTGTTTTCATCTCATCCTTAAGAACTGCCTGGTAGCAGTTCCAGTTGGCTTTGGCTCTGGGCTTGCTCCGGCGCTTAGTGACCTTACATAAAATCCACTGTGGTTCATAATATTCAATGAAAGGGTAGAAGGCACCATCATGTTTCTTGGCATATGGATCCTGGCATAGGAGCTCAAAGGCTTGTCCAGCATGCTCTGGCTTTACAAAGGATAGTGCTACAAGCTGCTGAATTAAGAACTTGCACTTTCCTGATGTATCTAGACAGTGGAGCTTGCTGAGCTCAGGTAGACCCTTTAGTTGCCTGTTGACAGCCTGTCAATAATGGAAAAAACACCCCTGGACCTCTCCATCAAATGTGTCTACAAAAGCATTATACTGGGCAGTTTCATAGACCATGATTATAGTTGAAGGGCCAAGTGCTTTATCATGATCTTCTTGCTCTTCAGTAAGGATGGTTTCATCCTTTTCATCATCATCTGGATTGGCTCTAGTGTTATGACCAGGGGGACTTTTTTTATTGCTGGGTAGGGCTTTGATGCCCTCCTGAAGGATTTTAAAGGTCTTTGTGTAGATCTCTTCTGTTGCCCCAGGAAGCAAAAAGTAGGCAAATGGGAGCACCTTGGCTTCAATAAGGGAATGTACAGCCCATAGTTGGTAAAAAGGCAGGAGCATACTGCAAAGGTACCGTCACATAACCAGGTCTTGGAATCTCTTAGCTGCTCCAGGTTCTGTTGTGTAGCATAGCATATAATTCTTGCCTCTGATGTAGGCCCATAATCACGTAAAGAAATATCTCATCACCATTGAACATCTTTAACTCATCTGTCAATACTAACTCTCCTTGGACCATGGCCAATTTCTTATGGGGGAATAGATCACGGTGTTTGTCACATATGTACTTCACTAACTGGTCGCAGTCAGGGATGAGCTTCAGGTTCTCATTACTTAGGTGTGTGGTGGCCTTAACTGCCAGATCAGAAGCCTTGACGTCTTTTGAGACTGGGGCCATTTGGTAGAGGTACCACTTTAGAAGATTTTCAATAATATTTTTTGGAGCAATGCATGTGTGCTCTCCTTTTTCACTAGTGACTTTATCCCATCCTTCTGTATTGATCCTGGCAGCACAGCTTCTATCTTCACATACATAATGCTTGCTTCTTCCTGCTCTTTTCTGACTGTTGCAATTGAAAACATAGCCATCACAGACTAAACTTGCACCTCCTTTGACAGACATAAGAGGGAAAATAGAGGGAACTTCTTTGGGAGCTTAAACTCTCCTTTGATGTTACATATATTGTGAACCTTTAGGGGATCCCATGGGCCAATTGGTGCTTGATGATAGTCAGACAGGTAATCATCAGGATCTTCTTTATTGATACTTGATGAGAAGGATGGAGGTGCATATTTGTTTGGAGGTTGAGGGGAATTATCTGGAGTTAGATTCTTGCGCTTTCTGGACTGGGATGAGCTTGATTCCTTGGGGCTTGATTCCTTTGAGCTTGATTCATCTGGGCTTGGCTGGGGTTCTGGACTCTTGGGTATCTTCTTTCTTCCTTGTTTGTTTATTGGAACCTCATCTCCTTCTGATTGGTACCAGCTTGGAGAAGAGGAGGGGTCAGTAGAGAGCTCTTTGCTTTCAAATTCTGGGGTCTTCTCCTTTGTCTTCTGTTTTGTTGTGGGCTCTTTGGCTGTTCTTTGTTGGGGTAGGGACTTTGGGCTTTTCCAGAAGCTTTGGGTACTTTCTTGGTTGACTTGGGGTTATTTTGTGGCTTCTTGGAAGATTTTTCCTGCAATAATTAGAGTAGAGTTCATAAAGTAAGAATAATCATATGAGACATGAATAAAATTAAATAATAATCACTTGTTTTATTTTTTATTATTAAGTAAATAGTTTATAGAAGTATGGAAAGTAATTTTAGAGCTAGTTTATTAGTAAAGAATAGAAAACCCCATGGTTAAATAAAAATTCAACATTCTGGTAGTCACAATAGTCAAAAATATTTAATTTAGTTTGTCAGCATAAAAAAACGCTTTAATTTTGACGTTGACATACTGACAGTCAGCATTAAAGTGGAAAAACACTATGTAAATCACTTATAAAGCTTGGTTAATATTTTCCAGAGTTGGTTTTTTAAGGCTGAAATTGATTATTTTAAATTAAAAAAATAAAGAGTTTTATATGTAACTTATGAAAACTAAATAATAGGGATTGTAGAGGGAAGTCAAAAGTACAGCCCTGGGTACTTTGGCCTGAATTACCATACCATTGTATGTGTGCTTTTTGTTAAGCGGCAGTGTTTTACTAATAAATAAGTGAAGGTTTCAACATTCAGGCAGTCAGTGTTCTTTTATAGCAACTCTCCTATTAAATCTTGCTTAAATTATGTCACTTTTTTTGCTTAGCCAAACCCCTTTGTTGCAATTTAGGTGACACATCAATTTGACATAAAGTTGATATTATAATTACATATATAAATTCTAGTTTTAACATATGCGTTTTGGCTTAAGTGGACTTCCGGAAATAAGCTATAGTTTATCCAGTGAGTTTAAAATAACAGTAAATATTTAAATAATACAAAGAATGCTATGAAAGTTGACATGTGTCTTTTTTCAATGCTTATCTTAGTATATATTTAATAAAAACAGTAGTAAAAATATAAAAAGTAGTTATTTTTAGAATATTATGTATTTTATTAAGAAATTTATGGATTCTTATTTGGGGTCAACATCCAGATATTACTTACTGTAGTTGACCTTAATGTAAAAGTACAAAGAAACTTACATTTTCATAGTAAATTATATTAGTTTTTTGTCTTAAAATTAAGCCTTTTTTTAAATGGTGTTGACATCATGTCTGTTCCTTTTTTTGAAATTCTGACTTAATAATTCACTATGAAAAATTAGCTTAGTTTTGGAAATGCCTGATTCTGGCGGATAAATACCAAAATAATGCCAACTTACTGAAAGCCAAAAAATTGTTGACATTCAGTAAGTCAACTTGCAGAATGAGTTAATTCTGGTGTTTGTCCCCATACAGCATAGCAAAAGGGGAGTATCCAGTGACACAATGTTTGCTAAGGCAGTATGCAAAGAGAGCGGCAGGTAAGTATAGGTCCCAGTTGGTAGTATCAGAGTAGGTGAGCTTCCTCATGATAGAGACCAGTGTTAAATTTGCACATTCAATTGCCCCATTGGTAGAAGGATTGTAGGGGGCAGAGAAGGACTGGTGTGATCCCAAAGCTTCAACAACAGAGGTTACCAGCTTGGCATTAAAGTTAGTCCCATTATCTGAGAGCAACACTTGAGGACAGCCATGGCGGTAGAAAACATCTTGTAACAGGAAGGCAGCAGTTGTCTTAGCTGTGCTGTCTTTTGTAGGGCAAGCCTCTACCCACTTGCTGAAGTGATCAACAGCAATCAGAATAAAGCAACACCCATAAAGTTAGCGGGGGAGAGGACATATTGCATCAATGCTGACAGTGTGAAAGGCATGTTGCGGGGGAACTAATTTGAACTTATGGGCAGCAGCTCAAGGCCTCTGCAGCTGGCAGCTGTGGCAGCTAGCTATGATGTCTGGGATCAGTAGGAAAAGGTTCTCTCAGAAGTAATTCTTTTGAAGACAGTCAAAGGTCTTGGCAATGCCTCCATGCCCAGTCTCTTTATGAGCTTGCAACACCAACAAGAGGCAAAGACTGGGTCGTACATAAGGCAGATACTAGTCTTGTATCTTCTTGAAGAGCTGATTGTTGCGTATGAGGGTATCTTTGGATAGCTTGGACAAAGCCAGTTTTACCTCTTCTATCTCACTTTCCCAAGAAGAAGGGTACCCAATTAGTTTGTATAACCAATCAGCCTCTGCAGAATGCAAGGCAAGAATGGGCATTCTGGAGAGCCCATCAGTGTTCTGGTGTTGAATCCCAGGGCAATGGAGCACAGTGAATTTGTATTCTTGCAGACGTAAAGACCATCTAGCTAGGCGCCCTTTGGGCTCCTTAAGCTGTTATAACCACTTAAGCAAAGCGTGGTCAGTGACAACTGTGAAGTGGGTACCATATACATAGTGACAAAACTCCTTGACTGCATGCAACACGTTGAGACACTCCTTCTCTGTGACACTATAGTTCTTCTCATGTTTGTTTAGCACACAGGAAGTGTAAGCCACAGGATGGTCTACACCCTTGTTGTCTAGTTGGGCCAGAATAGCTCTAATAGCAAGATTGCTAGTGTCAGTGTACAGTATGAACTCCTTATCATAGTCAGGATACACTAGGATTGGCGCCTCTTTGAGTTTTTGCTTAAGGGTCTCAAAGGCTTGCTGCAGACTGGCGGTCCATTCAAAAGAGACATTACGTAACAGCTGGACTAGAGATTCACTAGTATTGGCAAAGTCAGGGATAAACTGTCTGTAGTAGCTCATCATCCCTATAAAGACTTGTACCTCTCACAGGTTGGTGGGCGGAAGCATTTTGTTGATGGCTTCAACCTTCTTAGTCATTGGGCAAATCCTGGTCTGGGTTACTTCATGGCCCAAGAATTCAAGACATTCTTTGAAGAAGGCGCACTTGGAAGGTTTTAGCTTAAGGCCAGCTTCTCAAATCTTTATGAAAACCTCTTTGAGATGAGCCAGGTAATTGGTGAAGGTAGCGCTGAAAACTGTTATATCATCCAAATATAATAGGACACACAACAACTTCAAGTCACAGAGGATGGAGTCCATGGCCCTTTGGAAGGTGGCCAGGGCGTTGCAGAGTCCCTGCGGCATGCAAGTAGGCTCAAAAAGCCCTTCAGAGGTAATGAGCGTGGCTATTTGGTAATCCTTGGGCAATAGGTCAACTTTCCAGTATCCAGATGCCAGATCCATTGTGGAGAAAAACTTATAGCCTCCAAGACGTTGGAGGGCATCATCAATACGCAACAAGGGGTACAAGTCCTTCTTGGTCAAAGAGTTCAATTGGCAATAGTTCATCACAATACAATGACCCACATGCTTCTTATTTAAGATGAGTAGCAGGGATGCCCAAGGACTTTGGGAAGGTACCAGCAGCCCAGCGTCCAACAGTTGTTTGAGCTCTTTAGATACCTGGGCGTCCTCTACACGGCTGCAGCAATATGGTTTAGTAAGGAAGGGAGGAGCATTACCAGTGTCAATCTGATGGATAACGCCTTTGGCTAACCAATAGTTGGTACTGTCCTTTGCAAATATGTCGGAAATTGGTCTAGTAAGTCTAGCACCTCTTTCTGTTGAACCGGGGACAGCTGCGGAAAGTCTTGCACAGTGAAAAAGGATAGTACTTGGGGTTCATCCTCAGGTAGGTTAAAATCTTGGTATATGCCAAAGGGATGAAGAGACAGGACATCAGGAGCACTCAACAACTTTCCATATCCAACAACCTGCCCCCTAGACATGGTCATGGGGAAATCAGTCAGGTTGGCTACCAATAATTGAACAGGGTCCTTATGGGAGACATCTAGAATCCCAGGACAGAGATAAGGTTTGTTGCACCCTAATGAGGGGGGAGAGTACAACTCCAAGAAGGTTTGTTCAGGTAGCTCATATAATATCTGGGAGTCTAGGATGGCCTGAGAGCCAGGGGGGATGATGACAGCAGACGTGGCTAGGAGAGGGATCCCTTCAGACGCAGGACAAGCCATGGGTGGACATTTCATGTTTAAAGAGTGGGTACAATTTTTGAGGTTGAAAACCCCAGTGGGATATTCCAAGGCACATATCTTGAGCCGTTTTCTGATAACTTTAACCACTTTTCAAAAATCAGAGGGACTTTGTATCCCAGAATAGAGAGGTAAGCATCTTTTAAGTTGATTATCCCATTATATTCCCTAAGGAACTGGGTGCCAACTAAGATATCATAACTCTCATTTTCCAAGACAACTGCTGGCGCAGCTAAGAGAAGCTTGCTAAACTGCATGGGTAGAGCGGAGTAAGCCCCTATGGCACAGGTCATAGACAGTCCAGCCGTGCCATACAACTGGTGATAATTAAGGTCAGGAGAAAGTTTGAGTTTCTTCACAAGCTTGGAGGAGACAACGTTGACTGGCAAGCCAGTGTCTAGAACAGCCTTGATCTTCACTTTTTGAATGGATATCTCTACTTGGGTGGTAGTGCGGCCAAAGAGGGGAAGGAAAGCCAAAATATCTTGAGCCTCTGCTAGTTCCTTATCCCACTTCTCAATCATGCATCTTAATCCTGGGAAATCCTTATAAACAGTCTGGAGAGAGAGCAAAGTAGATACATTCTTGAAGACAGCGTCAGCAACCTTGGCATCTTCTTCTGACAATTCCACTAGCACGGGGGACCTCTTAGCCTGAGTGAGGTAAGGGCAAGAGACAATTTTTTTGGCTTCAGGCAAAGGCTCAGTGGTAGTTGTAGTCTTTCCTGAGCGTAATTTATAGGGGACTGTAATGGTTTCAGGAACAGCCAGAACAGAGTACCCATATACATTGGCGTTGTCAGTATCAGAGTCATCCAGGTCAGAGTTGTCAGAGACATTGTGAAACAAGAGGAAGATAGGAGGAGCCTCATTATCAGCAGGATCAGAGTCAGCCATAGAGAAAGGGATTGAAAGAGACTGAGAAGAATTGTCAACTGATAGCATCTCTGCCTCTAGGTTGACTGTTCTTTTCCTGCCTGCTCTTTTGGATCAGCTCCTTCAACCGGTGGGTTGGTGCAGACTCAAGAATGGTGACCTATCTGACCACAGTTGAGGCAACCTTGGATTCAAGGAGGATTTTTTAAGTTCATGGTAAGAATGTGAGAACCACTGTCATGAATGACATTTTAATACTTATATTGAAACCCCAAGAGTTGAACCCCAGTCCCCAGAAGGCGGATCAAACCCTCCAGACCAGTCCAGGACCTGCTAATCCGTTAAATTGCAGACTCAAACTGGTAAATTACTCCGTGATCCACGGGCCTACTACAGAGGACGCTCCAAAGACTACTCAAGTCACACAAAGTGGACAAGAACCCGCCCACTTGCTAAATTGCATACCAAAGTTAACAAGTTACTCCAAGACCTGCCAGTCTCCCAAGGACAGTTCCCTGAATGGTCATCAGATTGACGCTAACCTTGAGCCACCAAAGACCCAAACCTATGCAGCAGTTACAGTTTGCCTTAAGGAGTTTAAAACAAAACCTATTCTTAACTCTGCCAATGACCACCAGCAACTGACAGCATGCTGACCAGAAAGGGTAATGCTATTGAGCTACTCAGGTGAAATAGTGAACAGTGGCAGCAGAAAAAAGCATTGCCACTTCTACTCACCAGAACAGGCATCACCTGGATCTGCTGCCCTTGAGACCCTAAGCCAAGACCCATGCCCCACCAGTGCCTTGCCTGCAAACCTGAACCCTGCAAAAATTGAAGAAGCAAAGTCCCAGGGTATAAAAACACTGGCGGTACAGCAAAACCCCCATTGTCATTTTTGATAATAAAGCTTTATGAACCTTTGGTTCAAACAAATCTTACCCTATCTAGTCTTAGTGATCTTCCATCTTAATTCCAGTCAAGTAGACCACCAGGCTGCCGCCCTCTCTCAAGACCAATCTGCCAAATGTCCCAGGCATTATACCGTCCCCCAGGAGCCCCCTTTGAACCTGTGCACTTTACTGAATACCCCCCAATCTGGCCTATTCAGAGTACGGCTTGGAGACCATCCTCATTGCCAACCACTTGGCCAGGACTAGAGAAACCAAATACATAGGACGAGAAGGAAAGTGGTACAAAGGCCGCCAAGATTGTTCAAAGACAAGTACAATTATCTGCCTGCCTACTTTGTTCCTATGACTCCTCCCTTAACCTCACAATCAGACCGCCTGCTGGAACCTGCCGCCGCAGTCAAGACCACCTCTACCCAGCTGTTTTGAGTACTATACATTACTTTGACCGGTTTGGTGGATTCTGTGGTCCCCAACTCCGGACCCTGGTCCTTACTTGGGAAATCTGTATCTTATATTATCAAGTTAGCACCCATTATATGGTGGGCCCTACCCGCTGGCTCAGCCGCACCTCACCCTAAGCCGCCTAATGCCTCTACCTACAACTGGCTTCCTGACAACCACGGGAAGATGAAACAGAGTTAGAAGTAGCTCAACCTTCCCTACAACTGCTCCAGAATGGGTAAGGTGCATGTCCTGCAACAGTGTCTTTATGCTCTTCATGGAGGAAAGCATAGCCTTATGGGCTTTGAAGTGGAGACACAGAAGTTGGTTAACTTTGAGGGCTGTCAACTGTCTGCTTGTTATCAGTTGCTGTCCTTCCATATAGAATCTGTCTGCAAACTCAGCTAGCATCTCTTTAGGCTTGAAATCAATATGCATGAAGGTGTCCTTCTTTACTTCCAGGCTAAGGTCACCACCAAGCTTGTCAATCAGAAGCTGCTTCATATCTTCTCACGTCTCAATGGAGGGAAGCTCAGGTACCACCACCTCCTAGCAAGTTGGATGTAGACAGGTCAGAATATGTTCTTTCTTAACTTTGTCTGAAGCTTGTCTCATGGCAGTTTTGTAGATAGTTAGGAAAGCTGCAATAGTCAAGGTTTTGGGATCAAAGACTTGCTTAAAGGTAGGCTTGAAGTGTGCTTTGGGAGTTGGGCCACTATTGTTGCTATTGAGTACATTTATACATGAGGAAAACTCTGCCTTGGATTCAGAGGGGGGCTGTCTAGCCCATAGCTGATAAACACTCTCTTCAAGGGTAGTCAGGGTCTCAACAGCGTGGGCATCTGGGTCATTATTTTAGTGATTAGGCCTTTTTCTAATACACATGCTGCCCAAGTTGCAGCATAACACAGTTTGATTTTGAAAAAATCAAATTACAACTGTTTATATTTAAAACAGTAATAACTCAACAAAAATTTAATATTTTTCCACACTGTAAACTATCAAAATGAAGCAAAGAATCCTATCTTTTTATTGATGTTAAAATATTAATATATATAATATTGAATATTAAAGCAAAAGCAATTTAAAAGAGCATATGTCAGATTTTATTATATTATTTTAATAATGAAATAAAATAGATTGCTTAAAGCTTAAAAAAGTTAATTTTCATTAATTAATACATGCTTTTTATTTAATGAAATTAAAGATAAGATCAAGAGCATTATTTCTGCATTTTATTTTATTTAAAAGCTTAATTATTTAGGAATTTATGGTTGTTTGAAGTTAGGACGTTAATTTATTTGCTGTTTAGATGAATTTTGAGGTTCAAGTGAACTGCAAACCTCAAATTAAGCATTTTTAAATACAATTCTTTGATATTTTATCATTTTAAAAATAGTGTGGAATAGTTATAATTAAGTTAATACATCATTTTAATTGATTTGCATAGATTACAAAGAGGATATGATGTAATTTGATGCTTAGCTGATACACATATATCACTTGTGCATGAAACCTGGGGATTTCATTTATTCTAAAATATAAATTCAAGTTGAAATTGTAAATAAAGCTGTCACATCATTTCTTTCAGAATGGTGTCATAAGGCTTGGTATATAAGAGCTAAAGCACCACCTAAGGTTTACTTCAAACCATCTTCACAAAAAGATATAATTCCTGCAACCAGCACTCTTTTGCAAGGCATATCTACAAAGCATCTCTTTATCAGCAATCACAAATCCAATATTATGGAATCTGTTAACTTTACTTCTGCCATGAAGCCATTTTCCTTACTGGGAGCATCAACAAAAAGAGAAAGAATTGCTATGCCAAAGAAAACATTCCTCTTTGTTTCTGGAGGCAATCTTAATTCCTTCATCAATCACTTCCTCAATCAAACTGAGTTCATTCCTTTAATTCAAAATCAGAAACTAAATGGGATAATTGACAACTTAAAGGATCTTCTGAAATCTGCTCCTCAAAAGCATCTCCCAGCCTTGAGATCTCTGGTTACTTCTGGTTACTCTTTAAAAGAGCTTACTGATATGGGATTTAATATAACCAAAAGTGAGTTTGAATACTCAAAAAAAATAAATAAAAATAAAAATGTAAGCTTAAACAAAAAAGCCAAAAAGATAATAACTATTCATTAAAAAAAGAAATAATCAAAAAAATAATTAAAAAACTACTGGAAAATTCTTTTGAAACAAGCCAGTTTACAAAAAAAGCACCAGAAAAAAGTTATAAAGAAATTGAAAAAGAAATGAATTAATATTCAACTGAAATAAAATATTCTCTATTAAAAACAAAAAAGAAATATATGAAAATATGAAAATAAAAAATGAAATTTCAATATCACTTTCAACATATTATAAATTAATACCAAAAAATATAATAAAGAGTAAAAAAACAAACTGACATGTGTAATATTTGCAACTTAAAATCATCCTTAGAAAAAAGAAAAGAAGAATGTGAAAGTAAAAACTTATTATTGCCGGAATCTATAAACAGTGACTTAAAAGCTATTAATCAGCACCAAGACTTTTATGCTCATCAAAATAGGGAATATAAGAAAGCTATCAATGAATTAGATCATGAATCATGTATTATAGTCATAGATTTTAAGGAGAATTTAAAAGTTGGTGGTGGTCCAATTGAAACCAATAACTGTTTTTATTCCAAAAGACCTCTTTCTTTATTGGGGTTTGCATTGGTATTTAAAGAAAACAATAAAGTTAAATATGAATACCATGATTTTTTATCTCAAATATTGTCTCATAATTCTTTGTTTTCAGGTGAATGTCTAATAAGACTTCTTAAATCAGATAAGTTTAAAAAATAAATAATATCAAAGTATGTACTGATAATGGAAATCATTTTAGATCCTATGAATTCTTATATTATCTATTTAAAGAGGCACCACAATACATTAAAGGGTCTATTAAATACAATAGATTTGTAGAATGTCATGGGAAAAGTATTGTTGATGGTCACTTTGGTGTAATATCAAAAACATCAAAAGATAAAGAAAATCAGCTTTATATTAAGAATATAAATGATATTAAAAATATTTTTGAGCAAGAAGAAAAAAGAAAAGAATTATATAAATCAGCGCTATCAGGCTCAAATATTTCTCAAAAGTCATTCTTTTATATTTATGAGAGAAAAATTAGGCCTATAAGGAGAGAGCTCCAAGTTAAAAATCTGTGCATTGATCTTTCATATTTGATGAAAGATGAGAAGTTGTATACTTCACCTTTAGCATTTGAAAGTTTCTCAGAATATTCTGAGATAACTTATCATTTGAAATCACGTGATGATACCAGAGAAACAAAAATATCAGAAGATTCTAGTGGTGCATTAGGGCAAGTTCATGAAGTAGGGCAGCTTACTAGAGGGTGTATTTTAATTATAGTTATCAGTCTTTCAAAAACAATAACCTTTTTTGAAACAAACTAAGAATATTTATGATGAGCCAAAGATAGGGTAATAGCATTTATAGCTTTGGGGCTGCTATTAATCTCCCATGCAACTCATCATAAATATTTTTAGCTTGTAGTATGTAGTAGCACTTAAGATATTTCCAGCAATATTATAAGATGCAATTTTCAATTCTAAAATTGATAAATTATTTTTTTAAAAAAATATCTAAGCCCAAGATCAATTAAAGATTTGACATTGATTGTATTTTAATCTTTCTGAATAATTTGAATATGAATAATGTAATTAAGTTATAAAATAATCAGTTCAGCGCTTAGACATAACAAGAAAAATAATGACACATCTGTATAAAAAGCTTGAGTGGTCTGTTGTGCATTTGCATCTAAGTGTTGACCTTGAGTAGTCACTATTGTGGAGAGCTCAGCCAGTTGAGAAGTAAGGGATGGCCCCATTGAGAGGCAAGGGGCAAACCTATCATTCACAGAGTCAATTGCATCATTCATCTCTTGTACGTCTCTATCCAGTTCAGTATGGTCCTGCTTCAATTGATCCACCTCGTTAGCTAGGGCAATTAGTTCCCTAGCGCATTGGATTTGAGGAGCTCTTGGTAAGCCAGGGCAGCAACCATCTTCATTGACAACCCCAACTGGACTAGCAGCAGTTGATATCATTTCACATAGGGCAACAAGTTCTTGCTGTAGCTCTGCACTTTGAGCAGTCAATTCAAGCACCTGGGGGTCAGGTTGAGGAGCTTCAGCAGGACGTTCTTGACTGCAAGTAGTCATACGTAGCTCTTGAATAGCATCTCATATTCTTTGCTCTTGATCTGCCAAATCATCAGAAGGGGGAGAGGGCGGAACATCTGGCTTGGGCGTAGCTAATTCATTTACTTGACTCTGGAGTTTGGCTATAGCAGCAGCGGTAGCAGCTCTTTCTTGATCAAACACCACACTGAGTTCATTAAGGCTGTTAACAGCAAAGTCCACTACCTGCTGTAGTTGCTCAAATGAATTTATACTGAATGCATTGAGCTGTTACATAAGTTGTTCAAAGTTGGTGAGATAAGCGTTTAAGGTGGAATCTACTTGAGTTTGCCAGGGTTGTTCTAGCTGGTGAAACTTGTGTAGAAGCTTATCACATATCAGGGATGGACTGGCGCATTTGTTCAACAGAATTAACCAAACAGGTCTGGGAGGTAACAGAGTTGCGCTGATTGTCAGATACCAAGGAAAACAGGGAATGCATCCACTGTTGGTAGGCAGCAAACTGGTTCCAGTGATGAGTAACTGCTGCTTTTAGAGACATGATTGCTTAGACGTGGAGCCCCAACACCATTTGATGGTGGGCCAAGGCAGGCTGCACAAAGGAAAATAGTAAGTGCTCAGCAGAGCCAGCCGCTGAAAAGAGATGATGTGGAAATTGAGGAGCCACAATTAATTTGTAGTACTCAGCCCAACTGAACTGCAGCTGAAGGCAAGGAATGGCTCCTTCATGGGCTATCTCAAGGGCTACTGACATGACTTGTTCTAAGTCAGGGGTACCCATGGGTTAAGCAACTAGGTGGAGACCATTCCCAAGGTTCAGTATTGTGGGGATAATAGGCTGGTTGGCAATATCTTCCTCAATAGGAGGGCTAGTAATTTCAGGTGAAGTTGGCTCTTGTATAGGCGGAGGCAAAGGACCTGAAAATGTAGATGCAAAAGGGATAACCAAGGGGCTTACAGCCCCTGTGGTGAGCACCATATTTTTTGTGTTCTGAGGCGCGGCACAGATGCATAACAGTAAAACTAACCTTAGGATTGGATTTGTACTAAGTCTTGGTTAGATGACAGGGAAGGCTATGTGTTTACCTTGCGGCCCTGTAAGAATAATCTCTACTAGTTGTGGCTAGAGAGAGGCGCAAAAGTACAGAAGACACAAAGACAAAAATGTGAATAGAACTTAGATTCTATTGGTGAATACAAAATGGAATATATAGTGGTTAGGAATACCACAAAACACTACCAGGACGGTAGGATCACTTTTCACCAGCATGAGTGGGGCAAGTGAGTTGTGCAGGATCAAGAAACCAAACAATTGTACTTCCTGATTAAGTCATCAACTCATTTCAAGAGGCAAAAGCAAAAGCAAGAGATTTGTCTTCAAAATGGACCACCAAAGTCAAAATCAAAACATGGTGAATAGTGGTATTCACTGTTGCAACCAAGTTTCCAGACTTGCCTGCTAACATATCTTAAGATACACAGAGGACACTTGATGAGTTGCCCCTTGACGTATCTAATGTTATGAATTAATCTGATGGCAGTGTCAAATGGCGGGTACTTCATCCTAATTATGAGTGTTGCCAATTTGACCTGCTGATCCCCGCACGAGTTATTCCTTGGCTCCAAACCCTACATGGAAATCCTCACTATGCCACCCCCTTGTGGCCTTGTGGTTTCACCATTTAGTATATTAATCACAATATCCTACAATAAATGATACCTTATTCTAATTATTCTGTCCTTTCCTATTGGACTGTTGTCTTCCCCAATTCCAAGTACTGAACTCTCATTGGTTCAGTTGCAACATCACAACAATTGTTTAGATACTTCTTAAAGAGGCCCTTCTTGCTCTTGAGATTTTTGATGAGGGCCTTCCTGAAATGGAAGAAAAGCCCTGAACTTCTTCATTAAAGGTGGCCTCAAAGGCTCAGAACTGAGAAAGCTCAAAGTCAATAATGATCACCTTTGGCCCAAGTGAGCGCGCATGAGCTAGCTGCTCAGCAACTAGGGCAGACTCATTCTTCTCAGTGGAGGAAGGGTTTGCTCAGGTGGTGTGGGTGAGAGGAAGGAGCTTGTTAATGGGAAGGGAGCTCAAAGCACCCAAGACAATTTTGAAGGCTCTGGCGTAGACCTCTTTCTTAGCACCAGGCAGGAGGAAGAAAATGAGGGGGATGACCTGGGTGTCAAATTGCCCGTGCAGGACCCAAAGCTTCTTAAAGAGGGTGGCACAGGTTAAAAATGTGCTGTTAAACAGCCAGGTGGTAGCAGTGCTGAGCTGCTCCTGGTTTTGGGCTATGATGTAGTCTATAATCCTATCCTTCACTTCCTGCCCATTGTTATGGAGCAGGAACATCTCACCATCCTTGTTTTTTAGGGCATCTTTGAGGACTAGGTCTTTGATGGTAGTGGTGCTCTTGGCCAGGGGATTAGAGGCTTGACGTCTATTGCTCATGAGCTTGACCAACTGGCTGTGAGTTGGCACCTTCCTGAGTTTGGTGGTGGAGAGGTACTTTCAGGCAAGCACAGCCAGCTGGGTGGGGGTAAGATCCTTGAAGGTGGCATGATATGCACCATATATCACTTGAAAAGGCAGAAGATGGTGGTGTTGGGCAACACACAAGTTTGCTAATCCTTGATAGCTTGGACCAAGTCCCAGCACTCAGTGTTGAGCCACACTGGGCACAAGCAGTCCTTCCAGGTGTAATTTTGGCTCTTGAAGCCCTGGTTGGCATTGTTGCAGGAAAAGATGTACCTGTTAGCCACCATGGCTGGCCCACCTTTTACACTGGTTATGAGGAAGTGATTGGGAAAGGAGTAAGAAATCTTAAACTTCTAATCAACTTTAAACATGTTGTTTTCAAACAGAGGGTACCAGGGGCCAGCAGAAGCATGGCAGAAGCCAAGAAAGTAATCAGGACGGGGCTAGAAATCATCCCCTGATGAACTGAAATGGGGAGAGATTGGTGGGGGGAGAAAAAGGGGGGCTTGTCATGGTGCTCCTCATGTGGAGGAGACTTATTCTTTGGTGAGGACTTTTTGGCCTTGCAGTGTTTCTTGAAAAACTCCTTGTCTGAAGCCAAGTGATAGAAACTGTGACCTGTAAATGAACTATCAGATTTCTCTCCCCCAGTAAAGTGAGCTGGGCTTTGCTCAGGGGAGGGCTTGAGGAAGCCTTCTTGGCAGTTGCAGCCTTCTTTTTTGATGGCTTTAGTGGGCTTAGAGGGACACTTGATGCCCTTCTGTTGCTTGAAAGTATTTTTGTTCTAAAATAATTAATAAAATGCTCTAAAATAAAGCAGTGCCTATAAAAAACAAAATATATTAGATATAAAAACATAAAATATAAAAATTAATATTACATTGATTTTATTGGAAAGATATAAGTAAAAAATAGGTAAATTATTTTGCTTATTAAAGTTTTAAACCAATAAGATAAAAACTAAAAGACATACTAAAAAGTATTAATGTATGAGGAGTATTTTATTTTCAAGGCTAAAAAATATGAAAAAAAATGTTGATAATACAACATGTCAAAATTTTGGATGTTTTTTTATGTAAAAATAAAACTTTTATATATAATATGTGAAAAGTGTTGACATTATGAAAGACAATTAGCAAAAATATACTGTCAAACCTTTTGGTTCTGCTGTCAGACCTGGCAGTCTGATTAATATTTGCTTTACTAAGTAATTGGGTTATCTTAGTCATTATGTTGATAGATTTCTTGTATGACAACAAGTGTTACTGAAAAGTCTGTGGATTCATTGACAGGGCAACAACTGGTGATGTCCAAGGGAGGCAACTAGCAAGCAGCTTTTTACTCTGGCGGCTTGCTAAGGTCTTTGAGTACTGACTATGGTCTTTGAACTTGGATATCTTCTTCTAATATGAAAATGTTCTACATTAGGATCTTCTTAAATTTTTCTGCCTTCCATTAGTCCAATGGAAGGGCTTTTATAGAGCTTGTGCTCTCTTGCCAAGATAATATCATCTGGCACTTCTAACTCTTGCTTGGTCAGTCTTTCCATCTCCAGACTGCCAGCATAAACCCCCAGAGTCAGAGATTCATGCAATGGTATGGGATTGATATCATAGTACTCTGTGCTGGGTACTTGTTGCCATAGAGTTATTGATTTATTAATGTGCTGGCAAAGGCGGCACTAATTGATGACTCTATTTTTAGCACATAGTTTACATTCCTAAGCAACCTTTCAAGCAGGAATTTGCAGTGGCACTGGCAGGTTGCCAGTGCAAATTGATCACAACCCTTTCTGATCCTTGTAGAAACCCATAATTACTAACCTGGCAGTTTACTAGAGTATTCTGGAATGTATCTAGCCAATTGGGAATCAGTCATAATTGGAGGTCTATGGTATTCCTGATTGTTCTTGCAATAGGTGATCAAAATCTACTTTATAAAGGCTTCTCAGATCAATTAAGCCTGCTAGTAATATATTGGAAGCTTCTACAATAGATGGCTTGGCAGGCTGCCAAGATTAACAAGGTAGAACTAAGTCAGTATAAATTCCTGAAATATGCTGAATTTGCACTTTGAACTAGGAAAATTTTAGATATTATCAGAGATGACATTGAAGCTGTTGGCATTTTTTTAAAAATTTACTATGTTTTTTATAGTGCACTTGATTAAAGTTAAACAAACTAGCAAATATTAAGCATTTTTAGTGTGTGTTTCTTGTATAATAAAAAATAAAAAATAAAAAATATGAAAATAAGCTAAAAAATCATCAAAGTTCTTTATTTATTAATTGAAAGGTATATTTTGGTGGTGTGAATATGATACTTTATCATGGCGTAAAATAAAAGTTGTTAATACTGCAAATTCAGAACCTAAAGGTAAAAATGCAGGATTGTCATATTCTTTTGCATGAACTCACCAACTTAATAAAGTAATTAACATCCCAGAACAACTTGCTTTTTTATATAAAAGGATGAAGAATATTCCAGTAAGTTGGTGAGTTTATGCAAAAGAATTTGACAATCCTGTATTTTTATCTTTAGGTTCTGAATTTACAGTAAGTTTTCTTCAGATATGAAAAAGTTAAAGTGTCAACTTCACCACTGACATCATCCTCAATAGGTAGTGGCATAGTAATATAGGCTTAATTGAGCCACTTAAATTTGCTTAAATCCACACTAGTGATTTATCACAATAAAATAGTTAACATTCCTGATTTTCAACATTATTATCAATAATAAATTATAAAGTAAATTACATAGTGAATCCAGCTTAAATTATGGGATTGCTATTAGCTACCAATCCATTTATGATATTAAAGACAGAATAAGTGCCACAGATAGATTTAAAAGATGAACATTTCCATTGAGTTCTATATGTGCTATACTTATGTCCATATATTACTTTAATAAAAAATATTTTTTAAGTGTGCTATTATTATTTTTATTGCAGATGTTTCAGTTTCATTATTAAAACCAAGTTAGGCTCAAAAAGTGTTAAATTGACACTTTTACACTGTGTAAATCGATTGATGAAAAAATAAGTTTATTTTAGTAAAAGTAAAGGGAAGTTGGGTTTAATCAATATTTATATTAAGCTTAATATTAAATTGTGTCAAAATAGCCACAATTTTGTTGTGTTTTCTGAGTTCACACCCCTGAGTGCTTTTAAAAATGAAAATTATGCTAGTACAACTAAAAAAACTTAGTAGAATTTATGAATTGAGTCAACAGTGGCCATGTCAACAAGGTGTCAACATGCTACTATTGACATAGGCGCTGTTGTCATTTCACCTATCCTGGCACACCCAGTCAAAAGAAGAAATCAACCAGATTTTCCAAAAAGGGAAACACAAACTGCCAATAATCCAAATCAAGAACAAGCTCAATTTAGCACCTAAATTCTTATTATAATCAAGCTACCCCCCTTACACATCAAGTGATTGATCAGCAGATATCTTGTTCTTCCTAAAAGATTCACCTAAGCTATAAAATCTCCCATGCACAATAAAGATATTATTTAGATTCTAATAGTTTCCTTCTTGTAACTCTGCTAATATAGCACAGTTGCAACAATCAATAAGAATACAAGATCAATTGTTAAATATTTTCAAAAGGTCTATATATTAAAGCCTCTTTGTTTTTTCTTTACTGTAAAATTGTTGTTTTTAAATCTAAAAAATTCACACATGGAGATAGCTATAACTGTATTAAATATGGCTGAAAATCTAATGTACATAAATCTGTTGAACAGAAAAAAATTTGTTCTTCAATCTAATTGGCTTGCTGTGCCAAGTTTTTTTACAGCTTGGGGTGTGTCATATTGTATTTGGCTTAATCATGTATTTAATTTGAGGGGTTTATATATTTCTTGTTTGATATCTTGCTGGTTAACAAAGGGTATTTAACCTATTCACAGCTTGGGGATTTTGCCTGAGTTAGGAACTATTAAGTTTGGATTTATTCTTTACACTTAACTCAAGCTTGCTTAAATTCAAATGCTTATAAACTTATTTACTTAAAATAAAAAATATGATTTAAAATAATCACTACAGCTGGCCTATTTTTGAGCATATGATAGTTTTAATCACTATGATGCTTAACAAAAATAACTCATCTTTAAACAAATTAATGCTGTAACATCTATGATTACTCCCTCTTGGGGAAGTGATTCCCTGTGATTCCCTGATTAACAATTAAGTTGGTGGTACTCTTATCAGCTGCCTGGTTTATATGGGGATCAAACCTTTCAAATCCTAAATGAAAAAATTACTTGGATAAGCCCCATGACTACCATAGTGTATATGAACAACATTTGGATTTCCATGATATTATATAATTCTCAATATCCATATCAAATAAAGTATGATTATCTTCTTAATTTCCCCTTTATCTTGTTTATTATACTTCCCATAAGTATATAATTGACAGTAATAGCACAGGTAGATTATCCACACCTACACAACTTAAAATTAAAAATTCCTCCAAAGAAAAGAACCCAGCAGATGGCACTCCCCACTAGCTGGAGAAGATAAAAAGAAGGAAAGGACGTCACAGCAGGGTTTGCTGTCTTCAACAATGCCCTTGTACCAACTGAACAGTACAACTTCCTCAGTATGCACAGTATCCTGAACCCAACTCCAATTCTTAAAATAAGCAAAATACCCAACTTCTGTTTCAACACCTACGTTCAGAAGAAATTGAGACCTTCTCAGGACTACACTGTGAAAATGCCAACCTCTGGATTCAAAGTACACAAACCAGTTTATGCAAGTGGGCCACTCTTGCAAACTCTGGGCTAGTGAAATTGCCCTACACATTACCAGGGCCACATCACATTTTGTAAGAAAGTGATTTGACCAAAACCCTAATCACAACAAAAACTGGGACATGTTTAAAGCTGCCTTTCTGGAGAAATTTTCCTTAAAAGACTCCAATTCAATGATCATGACAGAAATCAGATCCTTTGAAATGACAGGAACTATTAAGGAGTACTTTTCAGCCTATAAAAACATACAAGATTGAGCTCCCAAAACCATCAATTTTAATGAGGAAGGTCCACTAATAGACTTTTACAATGGTCTCCCAAAGCACATCAGATGTCAGTTTGACATGACCCACTGCAAGAACCTTAAGGATGTGTTCTTAGAAGGAAAGCACACAGCCCAAAAAATCTGAAAATCTATATGCAACAAACAAAAAGAGAGCCCCACAGCAAAGAAAGATCCTTGACCTAATAAGCAAAACAACTGAGCCAACAACATCTATCCTCAAAGTGGGAATTACACTATTCAAGTAAATCAAGTGAGCACTGTTAACACCACCAAGGGGGGAAGCTAAGGGAAATGCTTAGACAAGCCACCCTCCCCCACTTTACAAGACTCATACAGGGGCCAAGATGTGAACTCAATCATCATGATCCAATTACCCTCCAGAAATTCTCTACTGTTTGCTACCCAAACTGGAAATAAACTCCTCACTTATTATTTCTGCTTTTGCATATATCAGGGCAAAGTACTATTCAACACTGAATAATACCAATCCCTTGTTGACAAGAAATTTGCCAATCTCATGAAACTACCCACAATCTGAAGCAATATCAAGAGAGTTGTCATGGCAGATAATAGAAGTTAACCAGTCACCAAAGAGGCAAAACCTTTTTGTGCCCAAATAAGAGACTTAAAAACTACACTTAGTGACCCAATCATACATATCTTCAAATATAGTGTTATACTTGACCTGGACCAGATAAGAAAGACTAAACCTCATATCAACTGGGATAGCGCTACCCTCACCATACAACAGGCAAGGTGCACCACCATGTATACCCAAAAAATCTTGATACACTTATGAGAGACCATGTGTTTGTTAAAATCATGGAAACAGAAGAGGAAAAAGACCCTGGAAAATTTGATTAGAACACCTGCACATATGAAATTATCCACTTTAAAAGTTTAGATAACTCACTTGAGCAAGTCCCAATCAACAACAGCTAATTCAGAAGATTCACTTCCTTTTTCCAAGAAAATTTACCAGGAATGCCTACTGACTGGGGCATCCAGCATGAAATTGATCTCAAGGGAAGTGCACCAAAAGCACGCCCTATTTACTGCCTAAAGCCAAAAGAGGACAACATACTAAAGGCCTATCTAGACAAAGCCCTTGAAAAAAGACTCATATGACCTTCTAAAACTCCTTTTGACATGGCAGTCTTTTTTATAGCAACAAAAGATGAAAGACTCCACCTAGTCACAGACTACAGGGCGCTCAACAAGGTCATAATTAATAGCAGATATCCCCTGCCCCTGATTAATGACCTTTTTGACGCCCTGGGGGTCCCAAGTCTTCACAAAAATTGACTTGACAGCAGGTTATCACCAAATTTGTGTTAAATCAGAGTACATACCAAAAACAGCTTTCAGAACAAAGTATGGTTCCTTTGAATGTGTGGTCCTTAACTTTGGCATGAAAAACATGCCAAGCACCTTTATAGCCTTTATGAATGAATTCTTCAAGGAACACATCAGAAAATGGGCAATCATCTACCTAGAAAACATAATCATATACAGTCCAACTGTAGAACAACACTGGAAAGACATCTTCCTAGTCATCTGCACTCTCAAAGATAACCAACCTATAGCCAAACCCTCAAAATGCAACTTCTTCTCATCAGAACTCTCATTCTTAGGACACATTATCAGTAAGGACAGAATAAGACCAGACCCAGAAAAGATAAGTGCCATAACCAACATGCCAGCGCTGCAAAATAAGAGTGAGCTTTGTATATTATTAGGCATGATATCCTACATAAGAAGGTCTATCCCTGACTGTGATGTCTTGACTGCTCTCTTATCTTCAATTACTGGGAAAACAACAAAAAAATTATGGATACCATTGAGAGAACATCACTTCTGACAATTAAAAGATCAAATGATTACCGCCCCTATCTTACAGCACCCTAATTTTGAAGGAGTATATGAGTTAGAGACCAAAGCTTCTGACTATGCAATAGGAGGAGCATTCCAAATTCAAACTGCAGAAAACTAATTCTTCCCTGTAGTCTATGAATCAAGAAAACTTTCTGAAGGTGAGCAAAAATACCCAAAACATGACAAAGAACTGGTAGCTATTGCCCACTGCCTCATGAAATGGTGATGTTATCTATAAGGAGCCCAGACGTTCAAAGTCCTCACTGATCATAAATTATTGATATTCTTTAAAACACAACAGCACTTATCAAGAAGACAGGTCAAGTGGATGAGTCTCATACAAAGGTACCCCATGATAATTGATTACAAACCAGGCAAGGAGCAAGTTACTATAGGTGCCCTATCAAGGCTATACTGTAAACATCTCTTATGCACTGATGAAAACCCTAATTAGCCCATGTTAATAATAGGAAATCTCTAAGAGTGGTTCCCACCTGATACATCAATGGATATCCAAGAAAAAGTTCTCAAGAATAAATACCTGTTCAAAAGTGTATATGGCACTCTACACTGCATATTATCAAGCAACAATACTGTACCCTACATACAGTCAAAACAAAAGATTGACATCATTATTTTATATCAAAGAGATCTGGGACACACCTATAGCATTAACTTGCATGAATACCTCAAGAAACACTACTGGTGGCCCAACATCCTGGAAAATATCAAGGAAGTACTGAAACACTGCAAATTCTGTGAAAAGTATGCCCAATCTAAGGCATCACCATAGTCAGTAATACCAGTGTCAATCACACAATCCTTCAAGTTGTGGTTTCTGGATATTGTGGGACCAATTTATGGAAAAAACAAAGGCAAAAAGTACATCATAACATCTATTAATTACACAAACAGATGGCCCGTGGCCCAAGATACAAAAGAACACAAGGGCAATGATGTAAGACAATTTATTGGCAAAGAGATCATAGCTAAGTTTAGAAAACCTGAACTCCAAATCAAAGACAGAAGAACTGAACTTAAAACCATTGACATCAATATCTACCTTGCCAAGAATGGAATAAAACACACCATATCCAGTCTCTATCACCTGCAAGAAAATGTAATAGTTGAAAGATTAAATGCTTCCCTTATGGAAACTCTCAGTAAACTGTCTGCTAGCAACAAAAGCAGTGGGCTAAAATGCTTGCAACAGCACTTATGGTGTGTAGAACACAATTCAATTGCAACACAGGCAAAAGCCCGTATGATATTATCTATGGGCAAAAACCTGTCATTATCAGCACCAAGCTAGGACAAAATTACCTCTGCCTAAGAAAGTGCCAGACAACAGTGACCCTGACTTACAACAAGCCAAGAAAGACCAAGAGGACAAGGGAAAAGAAAGGGATCAAATAGAGGCAATCCTACTATAACATAAATGCTTCTAAATCAGGGACAATATCTGGATTGTTAATCACAACATGCATAAATTGGACCCAGGGTTATAAGGAACAGGGATTGTCATGGAATTTAAACCAAATAACACCTACCTAATTAAAGAAGTTGGTGCCTTCACTGGTTTGAACTACATGCACCATGACCAACTCCACCTATGCAAGGCAAGGACTGCACTACACAAAATTATGACTACCTGTCTCCAACACAAAACTGGATAAAATCAAAGCCCAAATCCCTAATAATCCCAAGAAAATTCCCAAGGCTCCACCTTCCAGCACCCCAGGGTGAAATTTTGCAACATCTACAATTACTCCCTCTCAGAGAAGTGATTCCCATAGTGATTTCCTAAATAATCACTGAGTCAGTGGCACTCTTTTTAATTGCCCACCTAATACAGGGATCAACCCTTTCAAATCCTAATTATAACAATTACTTGGATAGACCCCATGAATACAATAGCATACATAGACAGTATATGCCTTTTCACAATACTATTAAATACTCTAAGCTCATATCAATAAAATATTATTCTCTTTTTAATTTTCCCCTTTATTGTTTATTATACTTTTCAGAAGTATATACTCAACAATACTATATAATTCTCAATATTCATATCCATAAAGCATTGTTATTTTCTTATTTTTCCCCTTTATTTTGTCTATTATACTTTCCAGAAGTATATACTTTATATTAAAAGCTAATGAATTTATATTAAGCAACAATAGATTTTGGATCATTTATATTTTTCAAAGATAAGTTGATTATTTGCATATGAGTTATTTTTGCTTGGTTTCATAGCTTTTAAGCTACAATATTGTAATGAGTCACTCTAAAATTCTAAAATAATAAAGAAGATTAGAGACAGAGAAAATACAGAATATATCTATTTTAAAATATAGAAATACCAACAATAAAAAATATTTAAACAATAAAAAACACCAAAAAGAGTTTAGGTTATAAAAATATATAATATAAAACAACCAAAAAGAATAACTGACTCTATTATATACTTCTGGAGTGTATATAAACTAAATTAAGGGGGAATTAAGAAGATACTGATACTTTATTGTTATTAGTTTAGAATATTATATAGTATCATGGGAAGCCACATACTTTCCAGTTACATCATGGTAGTCATGAGGCTTGTCCAGGTAATGTTCTATTTAAGACTCAAAAGGTTTGATCCCATATAAGGTGGGTGGCTGATAAGAGTGCCACCAACTTGCTTAATTGAGGAATCATTCAAAGAATTACTTCCCCAATAAAGAGTAATTTTAGACTTTGCAACAACAATAATGTGCTTGGTGTGTAGTTGGAGCTTTATTGAGCTGCATCTAGGAATATTTAGTAAGTAAAGTAGTGAAAAAGGTTCATAACTTAGGAAAAACATTGATTTTTTAGTTCATAAAAGTTAATCCCAAAATGACATGGCCAGTACTTTTATGGTGGACTAAGTGGAAGCACTAGTGTCAAAAATCAGCAACATGAGAGTTTTTTCTGATAATTAGAAAGACATTATGATCAGTGTGAATAGGTCTATATAAAACAGATATTTACCTGACAGTGTATGAAAAGATTTTTCCTAGTGTTTGGAAACATGTAGACAATAAAAAGTGTATCAAAAGATATCTTCAAATCTATTAACAGAGGTCAGCACTTCAGTAATATTTTTTGCTGAAAGAAAAGTTCATAAGCCATTAACTAGAAAAAGTCTAGCCCTTGAAAAAAGTCTATTATAAAAGAGGTTTTTGTAAAGAATAGGTACAATATTCTTTTTTAAAAATTATAATAAAAACCTTATTATAGTGTTTGTGCAATACCCAAGAATGCTAGGTACTACCTGTAGAAGGTACAGAAGAAAATTGGCAAACTTGAAACCTGTCAGAGCGGTGATGATGGGGTGGATGGTCATCATCCATTGGAAAATTTTGGCATGGGTGTTGTATCAGCCAAAGCTACCTGCAAAGTAGGTCAAGATGTAGTAGGCAGAGATGTACATAGTAATGGACAGAGTGTAATGGGGTGACACCAGAGGAGGCCAAGAGCCAGCATACAAAGAGTTGAGTTGACCTGGGTCTTTGTAATACTTTTGGCTCAATCCTTCTGGTGAGGACCCAAAGGCAGCAGGTCCTAGCTGATACCCTCAAATCCCTAGGCAAGCTGTGAAAACAGCTGAGAAGATGAGGTGGTTCATCTTTACTGGCTGGGGATTGAGAGTAAATTTGACAAGTCTAAAGTTTAGGCTAAGAGTGAGAATTTAAAAGGTATTTTATTGAGAGGGGTATTTCTCTCACTAATAGCATAAGCTATCATTGAGGGGGTGATCCTTTCTATATAGTATCCTCCACTTGTAAATTTTTGCAAGTGGGAGTGAAATAGTGGATGGGTGAACCCAAAAGTCTGGTTGATGAAGTTTGGCATTGGGCAATTAGAATATGGTCAAACCCTTGTTGTCCTACTATCTGTGGTTGGGCTGAAAATTCTTGGGTGTAGCCAATGAATCCTGGAGGAGTATTGCCAGGAGGGAAAATGTCCCAAGTTTTCCTCAAGATCTAATTTTAGACTGTGTGGTTAGGTTTGACAAGGGTCTGGCCCCAACCAAGTGGTCTGGGTCCAAGATCCCCATTGGTTAGGGCCAGGATTGATGGGCAAGGTTGTGGAATTGACCTCAGTTTGTTTAGAGCTGCATAGTGGGCCCTCTATTTCAACCCCCTTGCCAGGGACTTATTTGATTGGCTGGAGGGGAGTGGGGAGTGGGGAAATGAGTGGCTGGCAGCAGGCTGGGATCTGGGAAGCAAGCGGTGGGCGGGGGACTGTTGGCAGGCCCGCAGGAAGCAGGCTAGGGACTGGTGAGTGCGCAAGCATGCAGGGGCAGGTGAGAGGCTAGTGGGCAAGCAGGGGGCTGTCAGGAGGCCTGCTGGCGGCAGGATGGGTGGCAGGAGGCTGGAAGGGGTGCTAGCAGGCATGGCAGGTCCCTGCTCAAATGATAAATTGTTCTGGACTTCACTAAGTTCCATTTTTACTTTTAATTTATTTTCCCCATTTGGGAGGGGGGATCCCTCTTGTATTGAGAATTATGTGGGCCTAAAATTCCTTTCCTGACCCAAATTGGCACAATGGTGTAAATTTGGTTAGTGTCAGGAATATTCCTGACAGTTTGCTTTTCTCTTGCCACAATGATATATGGTGCTTCCAACTCTTGTTTTGGCTAGTTTTTTATCTTCAGACTCTGGCAACAATCTCTATAACCAGACGTTCATGCAATACAATATGGTGTTAAATTGCATGTTACCTAGTGTAGAGAATATTAGCTTATTCTCACAAATTTGTAACTAATTGATATGTCAGTGGTAACATTAATCAATCAGTTCATTATTATCACATAGAAACTCATTCAAGCAAGGTACAACCCATTATTTTGGTTAAAGACATACTGCTGAATTTGCTCTAGTGTGATTTAATGATCATAATCTCAATTTTGGGATAATAACAAAATATCAGGTACTACAATTAACAATCCTGTTTTTTATGATCCCAAAAAAACACTGCATGATTCTGGAATGCTATTGCCAATCAGATACTATCTACAATTATTATTATTGTTGTGTCTTGTATTAATCTAGCATCTATAAGTTAAGAAGTGAATGTTGAAAGCTTCTGAGATTATAATAGGCTCTTCTGAACCATTGAAGGCAGCAAAGTTTATAGTGGGCTGTCCTTAAACAGGTACTATATTGTTACACCAGGTAAGACTAAGTTAACCTATAGAAGCTTAAATTTCTGTCACTGTGTAATGTTGTAATTTTGAGAAAGAAAAAAATAAGAAATTAAAGGAAAATAAAAAAGAGAAAAAAGTAAAAAGTAAAAAAGAGGGGGGAAAGTGAAAAAAGAAAAGAGGGGGGAAGTAAAAAAAGAGAGAAAAGGTAAAAAAGAGGAGAAATAAAAGGGAGAAAATAAGAGAATAAGTGAAAAAGGAAAAAGAGGGGGAAAGTAAAAAAGAGAAAAAAGTAAAAAGTAAAAAAGTGGAAAAAGAAAAAAGTAAAAAGAGGGGGGAATGAAAAAGTAGAAAAGAGACAGTAAAAAAAGAAAGAGAAAAAGAGGAAAAAGTTAAAAAAGTAAAAAAGAGAGAAAGAGAAAAAAAGGAAAAAAGAGAAAAGAAAAAAGTAAAAAGTAAAAAAAGAGAAAAAATTTAAAAAAAAATAAAAAAAGAGGGGAAAAATAAAAAAAGAGAGAAAAGTGAAAAAATAAAAAGGTAAGAAAATAAAACAAAGTAAAAAGGTAAAAAAGAGAAAAAAGTAAAAAGAGGGGGAAATTGAAAATAGTAGATGTGATATTAGGCTGATTGACCACAAATGATCAGGCTAATCATCACACGCAGATCCTCTACAGTTACACGCTGTATTATCACTTGGTTATACTATAATAAGTGTAGTAATTATACATTGTATAATCACCAATATATTATAGTATATATGGCAGTTATACGCCGTGTAATTGTTAGTTTATTAGATTAGATGCAACAATTATACGCCGTATTATCACTGAT
Source organism: Entomophthora muscae (assembly GCA_014839935.2). Taxonomy (NCBI): domain Eukaryota; kingdom Fungi; phylum Entomophthoromycota; class Entomophthoromycetes; order Entomophthorales; family Entomophthoraceae; genus Entomophthora; species Entomophthora muscae. The sequence continues at coordinate 202,927 of QTSX02000818.1, read as the reverse complement.
CATCATCCCTATGTGTAGTGATAATACGCCGTATATTACTCGCTATATTTATAATTGATGTAACAATTATATGCTGTATAAACGCTAGTCAATATAGTGATTATCATTGATTACACAGAGTGTAATCACTAAATCATCAATTGTATATCACCTATTCTACCCTACTGGATGTTGTATCAACTCAGCCCCACACAGCCTGATGGACGTATATGTTCATATCAAACAAGTGATATACAAATGGCTAAGAAATACTGAGTTTGGATCAGTATTACACGGCGTATAATTGGGTTCCTTATTGGTTTGGGTCAGTATTAAACGGCGGATAATCCTCTGAGTCACTAATGGATTGAGTCTGCTATTATATGGTGTATCATCCCTAATTCAACTTGTTGCATTAATAATCAGAAGGTTTTCCAACCAGAAAAGGATCACTGATTAAGCCCTGCAAATGGAATACCAGAATTCTACCTTCCAATGTAGGAGGGCTGAACAGGGACAATTTCCAAGCACCAACTAAATACGACGTAGTTTCCCAGCGCAATAATAGGCGTGTAAGATACAGCCAATTGATAAATGACAGTAGGCTAGCTCAAGAAGAGTGTAGGCTGTAGCTGAAGTGCCATGGACGCCTGCTAAGGCCAGTAGCATATCACGTACCAAGGACAGCCAATCAGGATAGGCGTACCTAGCAAAGATGGACCTATTGTGAAGGTAGCCACTGAGAACTGTCTGAAAGGACAAGAACAAGGGTTGTTGCAGTATATATTGATATAGACACCTGAAAGGAAAAAAATGAAGTTCATAGTTACACCTGGATAGATTGCAGCTGCTGGCTAGATTGTACTCCAGTATCAATAAACATAATTATATTCAAAGTTCTATTTTATTGTAGTCTGTAGTGCTCTTGCATAGGATTAGGTAGAGTACATTGGCAAGGCTAACATATATCTGTAGCTTTGAACATACCAGCATTAACACAAGCTGCTCAACAGTAGAAAAAAGAGACAGTAAAAAAAGAAAAAGGAAGGGAAAAAGAGTAAAAAAGTGAAAAAAGTAATTAAAAAAGTAAAAAAAGGAGGGAAAAGAAAAAAGTGAAAAAAAGAGGAAAGAAGAAAGAGAAAAAAGTGAAAAAAATAAAAAGTGAAAAAAGAGGGGGAAAGTAAAAAAGTTAAAAAAGAGCAAAGAGCAAAGAAGAGAAAAAAGAGAAAGGAAAAAAGTGAAAAAAGTAATAAAAAGAAAAACGTAAAATAGCTGTCAGAATTTGGTATAATGACTAATTGACTGATTCAACCAATATTGTAAGATACAACTATGCAGCCTTAGAATTGTTTCAACAAAAAATGTGAGCAACCAGGCAGTGCTGAAATTAATGATATTTCAATTCTTATATTAAACACAATCCAAATCCAAGAATTGAACCCTGGACCCCAGGCAATACAAGCCACTAGCCAAGAGGGCCAAAGAGCCAGCAGGCTGTGGTGTTTTAGGCCCAAGTCTGGCAGATGGTTGATGACCTGCCTGTCAAACCAAGAAGTCTATCCTAATGAAGCATTGGACATAATCAAATGCAAGCCACAGAAACCCCTGACCTATGCTGAAGTAGCTGCTTGCCAAAAGAAGGTTAGACTGAACCCAAAAATAAACCCTCCAGTGAGCGCCTGTCAACACCAGGTGTCAGAAACATCAATTTAATGCTTCCTGATAACTCTGAATTTAACACTTTACCCTTTGGTTTCTTCCCATTACTGAAATTAATCTTACTCTTAAAAAAGGAATTATTAGTTTGTAGTAATTGTTCTAAATTCCCCTTGAATGTTGAATTAATTCAGCAACCTCACCCTCTTCTAAGAGGGACAGAAATTGAATCCAGGACGTCTCCTGGAGCAATTAGCACCTAAAAACAATTAGCGTTAAAGTTGATTTGAATAACCTGTTACCTGCTCCTATTTGCGGCCAATCAGATGATGCAAATTCAATTTTAAATTTGATTTTGATGGCAAACACTGTTAAACCATATTCAACCCTGCCAAGCTCTGTACTTTCTGTGGCTGTTTCCCCTGGTGGTTGTGTCCCTAGCCCTGGCCCCATAATTTGTGGGGCCAGTGATAATAATTCCCAAGATTTTTAAACATCACTTGGGGAATATCAGTGGAACAGCAAAGCAATTCATTTTTTTAAATGTCTACCATTTAAAATGACTATTACTCCTATTTGTTTTGAAAGATATAATTTCAACTTTCCCAAACCCCCATCCCCTTTATGCAAACAGTCAATTTCACTCTTCAGTTGCTATGTAAGCCTGATAGAACCAATCTTCATACCTGTTCAGTTAATAAAGTCTTTTATTAAACCAACTTTATCTTTACTTTCTTTCTTCTTCCTTAATCCAAAAGCCATTAAATTACCCAAGTCCTCCCAATGGGAGCCATTTGGGTATAAATTTTGGTTTGTTTGCTCCTGTTACAAGCCTTTGCAGTCAGTATATTGTTAGAAACTAGAGCAGATTCTGACTCCTCCACTCCTCCTAAGTACATTGATAAGACTTGGCTCCAAGTTATACCAGGCTTCTGATAAAACACCACATTCTTGTCTCCAGTCCCTTCTATTATGGAGAAACCATATATGTTTATGGACAACAACAAGGCTTCAACGCCCACCTTATTCTATCCTTTGGCTTTGACCTTCTTACTCAGCTACCTGGGGGCCTACTTCTTCCTTGGTATATTCAATCCCCTCTTGGGGATATATTGTTTTCTTGGGGATGTATTCCACATGGGAATGGTCTCTGTCCATATTGGCTCATTGGTTACCAGTTTGAACCCCTCTGCAGCCATACATCTTTTTGGTGGTGTTTTTCCTAGCAGATGGGTTCCTAACACCAGGACCCAATATCAAACCAATGATTTATTCCACTGGGTTGTGTGGTATATGAAAATATAGACAAATAAATAGAGTATTGCATCTTCTATTCTCCAGCACCAGCCAACCCAGAATTGGTCACCCAAGAAGCCTCCCCCAGATGCCAAAGTCCCACTAAAAGAACACCTGTAGACATAAAGCTTGCAAATTTTTTGGACACAAATTCTAATAGTATAAAAGACCTGCTATGAGGAGGACAGAAGTATAGTCATTCTGATAATAAATTTAAATAAACCTTTGGTTCACACAATTTCTAACTTATCTAGTTATAGTATTTTACCATTTCCATTCCAATCTTTCAGGCACATAGGCCCCACCACTCCTACTGTCAATCCTGCAGAACCCTTGCCTGTGCTATATTGCCTAAATGGAGCACCCTTTGGGCCTGTAAATTTCACTGAGTACCTGCCAAATCCAGCCTACTCAGAGTTTACCTTGAAAAATATATTCTTCTCTGACCCTTTGGCAAGAATTAGAGTCAGAAACAATTGGCTGTGAAGGAAAGTAGTACACAGTTCTGCCCAGACTATTTCAGAATAAGTACAATTATCTGCCTCCATACCTGATACTAATGATCCCTCCTCCAACCCTGCGGCCCAACCTTCTGCAAGAAACTGCTACAACATATGATGTCACTTCCACCCAGATGTTTGGAGTATTCTATATTACTCTCATAGGCCTGGTGAATTCCATGGTGTCCAACACTGGTCCCTGGTCCTTACTAGATTGATCCTGATCCTATGTTATCAAGTTGGCGTCCATCCTGTGATGAGCATTACCTTCTGGCCTGGCAGTTCCCCTGCCTTCAAACAACAATATTCCCACCAAAAATTGATATATTGACATTCAGAATCAATGGATCAATGATCATATCACATCCTGGTATTAATAAAATCACTGCTCCTAGTTATTGAATGAAACATACAGATATTACACAAAAAATATTTTATCTCAACAGATATCCAAATATGCATCTCATAATAATTACTATACTAAACTTTAATTATATCTTAGAACTGGAGTGCTATCATATAAACCATTATCTGTCTTACATCTAGTAGAGTTCACCATTAATTGAGTTGCCAGACCAAACACTCTAGATAAAAGGCTTTGAGCCTATTGTAATAGAGTAGTTCTGATTAATTAAAACAATCAACTTCATAAACTAGTAGCCAATCACAAGATAGCTAGCCTTGGGAAGTGGCCTGAGTAGATAACTGACTCTTCTTGATTAAGGGACTCATTTATACAATGTGTCTATAACAAACACTGATGCTGTGAAAGTTGTCAAGTGGGCTTTCTTTTAAAATCCACCAATTAAGGTTGAGCCCCCTGCCGTGTTTCCCCAATGCTAATTCAGTCTAAATCTTAGTGTTATATGCTAAAATTGGAATTAATGCAGGCAGCTGGGCTAGCTTGGTATTAGTCTATGAATAAAAGCTAGTATTACATATCCTTTTATGTTAGACTTGCAATTAAGTGTAGTCTATTCAATTTCCAAATTCCTTCCTCATATCCAAACTATATTAGTTTATATCAAAATACAATACTGCTGTCAAAACAACGGGGTCAACCCCTGGCAAATTACTGTCTAAAAGATTCAGTGGCTTTCAAACCAATTTCCCCATGACCTTTAGCCAAATGCAGAAGTTTACTTGAGCTACTAAATCCCGCAGCAAGAACCAGTAACAATCCTAACTTGGTTAACAGCTCAATTTGGCGCTTCACTCCTTAAAAAGATCACACCACCTCCTGTCTAATTCAACTGATTGATTGTCCCAGTCTTGTTTCCCTTATAATGATTCACCCTGATTACATAATTCTCATGTCTCAATAAAGATTATTATCTAGTTTTCAATTGTTTTCTGTTTGATTCTGCTAATACATCACAGTTACAGCATTGGTAGCAGAAGTATGTTTTCATCCTATCTTTTTTTCTAAAAATTCCTCCTGTTGCCCATACTTGTTGCAGTCAACAAATATACAACAGAATTATGTCTAGGCTCCCCATGATCTGGGTGCCCTACACGCCAGAAACTAAAATACCAGAAGGCTACATTATTTACCAGAACATGGTCATACTGGTTACCACCTTTAACACCTTGTCAGCACAAGGATTATTTCAGGCCTCATCATCCACACCTCAAACCAATAACAAAAGCACCATGCCTGCTTATGTAATTCAGCAACTTTGCAACACTTCTTTGGAACCATTTGCAGGAGTAAATGGAAGCAGCATCACAGTGATGATCAACTTGTGATATTGCTGATATGTTCAAAGCTACAGATAGATGTTAGCCTTGCCAATGTACTCTACCTAATCCTATGCAAGAGAACTACAGACTAAAATAGAATAGAACTTTGAATATAATTACGTTTATTGATACTGGAGTACAATCTAGCCAGTGGCTGCAATCTATCCAGGTGTAACTATGAACTTCATTTTTTTCTTTCAGGTGTCTATATCAATATATACTGCAACAACCCTTGTTCTTGTCCTTTCAGACAGTTCTCAGTGGCTACCTTTGCAATAGGTTTATCTTTGCTGGCTATGCCCATCCTGATTGGCTGTCCTTGGTACGTGATATGCTACTGGCCTTAGCAGGCGTCCATGGCACTTCAGCTACAGCCTACACTCTTCTTGAGCTAGCCTACTGTCATTTATCAATTGGCTGTATCTTACACGCCTATTATTGCGCTGGGAAACTACATCATATTTAGTTGGTGCTTGGAAATTGTCCCTGTTCAGCCCTCCTACATTGGAAGGTAGAATTCTGGTATTCCATTTGCAGGGTTTAATAAGTGATCCTTTTCTGGTTGGCAAGCCTTCTGCTTATTAATGCAACAAGTCAAATTAGGGATTATACACTGTATAATAGCAGACTCAATCCATTAGTGACTCAAAGGATTATCTGCCGTGTAATACTGACCCAAACCAATAAGGAACCCAATTATACGCCTTGTAATACTGATCTGAACTTGGTATTTCTTAGCCATTTGTATATCACTTGTTTGATATGAACATATAAGTCCATCAGGCTGTGTTGAGCTGAGTTGATACAACATCCAGTAGGGTAGAATAGGTGATATACAATTGATGATTCAGTGATTACATGCCGTGTAATCAATGATATTCACTATATTAGCTAACGTTTATATGGCGTATAATAGTTACATCAATTATAATAAAACAAGCAATATACAGTGTATAATCACATCACATTGGGACAATCAGTGATAATACAACATATAATTGTTACATCTATTATAATAAACTAACAATTACATGGCGTATAATAACTACACCTGATTAAGTGATAACCAAATGATAATACAGTGTATAATTGTTATATCTATTATAATAAACTAGCAATTACACGGCGTATAACTGCCATATCTATTAATATAATGATGACCAGTGATAATACAGCGTGTAACTGATTAAGTTCTGCGTGCAATGATTAACCTGATCATTTGTGGTCAATCAGCCTAAAGTCACACACAGCATGGATACAATTTTCCTAGAACAAGCTGACACAGATGAGGTGCCCAGCTCACTTCTGGATTGCAGATATCTCCATTTGCCAGACCCACAATGCATGTACTTTATGCAACAAGTGGAACAAAAACCATACTAAGAAGTACTGGGAGACCTTCTAGAGGGACTTCTTGACCATATTCATAATGAAAAATACTGCCCTCATGATTATCTGCCAGGTGAAAAACTTTCTGCAAACTGGTTTGGTGAAGGAGCTATGATTACAGGCACCCTTAGATATGGTATTTAGCAACCCTGCTGTGCACCTTATGTACTATGACAATCTCAAGTTACATGTAATGAGGTATGTAAACCTAGATCAACTGAAAAATCTACAGATCCTGTGCTGTGAGGTGTAGAAGGCATAAAAAACATCTAATGCACTCCACAAGGCACAAACTGGGAAAAGAGAGAAGCCTATAGACTCTCATCCCCAGGACGCTCTAATTGCCCTCCACCTGACAACAGCAACAACACAAACAAAAATCCTCAGAATTTCATGGTAATAGTAATGGGAACAATGGTCAATTCAACTGTGCCTAATTCAGATTTACCAGTACCCAAGGTAATCAGGATAAGGGAAATCCCGGGAAGAGCAATAAGGTAGCCAAGATCTCCCCAACAACCATCAGCCTTTTAAAAAATGAGTATCAACCTGAAGATATAGACCAGTGCCCTATGAGTCAGGTTCTTTCAAGATATCTGATACTATAACAATCATCAGACACCCCAATAAACTTATGGCTTGTCCTTTCTGTTTTCAAATTTACACAGATTCAGTACTCTTGTAATCAGGTGCAGATTTTACCCTTGACAACAGCAATTTTGTGAACAAGTTCAAACTAGCCACTAATACTTGGAAGATTAAGAACATGGTTTAGCTGATGAACATCACATTGCTTTTAATGGGGAAATGCCACATTATCCATCATGCTAGAGAACCTCTACTCCACCATACAAGGACCTGATATTTATTTCCCCAGATTTAATGTGGTGCTTGACCTGGGCTGGCTAAGAAAGAATAACCCCATGTGGACTGGGCCGCCTTAGAGTTGACCATCAAGCATAAAGGAGTCAATCATTACATTTATCCCAACACAGTAGATCAATTTCTTCAAGACCATGCTTTTTATGTATCACAGAGACCTAAGAAGAAAAAGACAACCTCAAGGCAGTTGGCTGGGATTCTTGTCAATACAAAGTCATACACATCAAAGACAAACAAGACACTATCACTCCACAATATTGAGAGATAGTTGCCTAACATCCATAAATCTTCAGGGAAGCCCTACCAGTACTTCCCCCAAAAAACACATACAACACTCCATTCAACTCAAAGAAGCTTTATCCAAAGATTGTCCTATTTATTGATCCATCCCAAACAAGAATGACATGCTATGTGCCTACCTTAAGAAGGCCTTGGATAAGGGCCTCATCAGACAGTTGCCCTTTGGGGCTGCCGCATTCTTTGTGGCAAAGAAATATTGGTCCCTGAGGCTAGTCACTAACTAAAGGGCCCTAAAAAAAGTCAACATTCAAAAAATCCATTCTCTACCACCCATCAACAACCTCTTTGATGCCTTAGGTAGGTCAACTGTCTTCTCTAAGATTGACCTGGCTGCTGGATACAATCAAACTTTCATCAAAGAAGAAGACATCCCAAAAACTGCACTCCAAACTAAGTATGGCTTGTATGAGTGTGTTGTTCTTATCTTTGGAATGTCCAACACCCCGCCAACCTTCATCACACTCATGAATCAAGTCTTTGTGCCACACATTGGAAAGCATGCTCTGGTATACTTAGACAATATCAACTTATACAGTCTCATTGTTGAGCACCACCACAAGAATCTGGATGCAGTGTTTGCAACTTTGTTGCAACACAAACTGCTTGCTAAGCTATCCAAGTGCCAGTTCTACTGTGAACAGCTCTCCTTCTTGTAACATGTGGTATCTAAAGACAGCATCAAACCTGACAAACAAAATATCCAAGCCATATGTTATTGCCACCACCCAAGGACAAGGGAGAACTTAGAACCTTCTTAGGGATGACAGCCTATGTACCCAATTCATTCTAGACTTCAGCATCCTGACAGCTTTGTTGTCTTTCATCACAGGTGCCAAGTTCAAGTTTGTATGGACCCTGCAACAAGACCTCTGTTTTTTTTGCTTAAAGAAAAAAATGGTATCTTCTCCCATCCTGCAATATCCCAAAAGAGAAGGATATTAATAAATGGAAACAGAAGCCTCCAATTCATCCATTTGGGGTGTAATCTGCATCAAGACAGACTCTGGCAACTTCTTGCATGTAGTCTATTAATCCTAAAAGCTGACTGATGGGAAGTTCTGCTACCTCATAAATTATAATGAGTTATTGGACATTGTGCACTGTCTATGTCACGTTATTTTCCATAATACCTGGAATTACTCATCCAAGTTTTAAAGCTAGGAAGTTGGGTGGACAGTTAACTAAGTTAACTGAGTTGACAGATTTATTCACACCGTCAATCAGAAATGGGTTACTGCTGCTCCAGTACGTCAGCTGAATATTATTTCCCCTCACAAGTTTATACTGGTAAATATACTAATCTGAGGGTCACTTGATACAGTCTTATTTATTGAAATAATCATCAGAAATCAGCCATTCAAGATTTTTTGTGTATTAGACAAGGTACTCTTTAGACAAGGCCAATGAAATAGGAGCCATGGATCCAATTGGTATTGCTTAGTCAAATTTCGGTACATATTGGAAAACTTTCACTGTTCAACTCTAAGAGTTGGTTCCTCCCTAAATTAATCAATAAACCAAATATTCTACTTACCTAAATTTTATTTTAAATGCATCCTGTAGTTGGTCTACTCTGCTACATCCTGTACAACTTGATCTTAAGCCAAATTATTACTAAAAGATGGGGCCCTGCTTTAAGCTCCTTGTTGCCAATGCCTCCTCATGTTACTTCTGTGCCTCTCAAGGTAGGTGTCTTTTATACTGAATCTGATTCTGATACTGTTATCTTTTCTCAATGCCTGGAATTCTACCTTAAAGATAATCTAACTCTCTCACAAGTTATTTATCTGGGACTCTTTTGGTTAGGTCTAATTATTTTGTTAAACCCAAGTTTATCCTTTGGAAATTTTACTAAAGGGTATTTGAAGCTTTGTTGGTGTTTGATCATCAACTCTATGTGGATTTGGGTGATGATTTCCCATCATATAAAGACCTCTTCTTATTGTCCAACAATTTCTGTCACCGTCTAGTCAAGTGGCGCTACTACTTGGAGAGACAAGAGGAGTTCACCACCTTGATGGACCACAAATCCCTCATCTATTTCAAGACGCATGCTAATTTCTCCTGATGACAGGTCAGCTGGATGATGTTCTTAGAAAGGTTTAGCATGAATATCCATTATAAACCTGGTTTAGAACTAGTTATAGCCAACACTCTTTCCTTCTGTACCTGAGAGCTTCAAGAGTACAAAATTGGGTTTTACCCATACTGACTTCTCCTAGTACTTTGCACCAAAGACAAGGGTTTCCCCTGAGCACAAACAACATCCCCTGAGACACTTTAGTAGGAATGAGCATCTATTTAAGGATTTCTATGGTTCCCTCCACTCCAAGATGACTAACAGAACAACCATCTCATACATACCCACTCATCAAATATTTGACACCATTTTACAATAACAAGAAGACCTAGGCTATATCAAAAGCTAAAACCTATATAAGTTCTCAAAACATAAGACCTGGTGGTCCACGCTGTACCAAGATGTACAGAAAGTACTTGATTAAGTGAGGGGTGCAAAAAAATTGCCAAAAGCAACACATTAACCAAATATGTACTACAAATTTGCATATATCTACTCTTCAAGTTGAGGGTCCTAGAAATTATGGGGCTCATGCCAGGAAAACACAATGATAAGAAATATATCATCACAGCCATTGACTTTGCTACATGCTGGCCAGTGGCACAGGCTTTCAAGGCTTACATTGGTAATAACGTACAATGGTTTATAGGCAAAGAGATTATCAGTAAGTTTGGAAAATCATAACTAGATATTAACAATGGAGGCAAAGAGTTGAACTCTGACAATACCAATGTCTACCTTACCAACCAAGCCTTAAAACACACTGTAACCACACCATACTGTTCTCAGGCTAATGACAGGGTCAAGCAGCTGATTGGCAGCCTGGTACAGGCCCTTGCCAAATCCACTGCTGGGGCATCAGAGGACTGATACAAACAACTAGCAGCTGCACTCCTTGTGTGTTGCACTTGGGTAAACAAATTCACTGGAAAGAGTCTGTTTGAACTAGCTTACAACACACAAACAAACATTATTCAAGCCCTTATAGGGCCCAAGTTGAAGATACCAAGTAAGGTACCCCCGTCCAGACCCCCAAGTACTCTGCACCAACAACAATCAAAATGAAAGAGGGTGAAACAGTTACAAACTATTTTTTCTCCATCCAAGAGAGACATGAAGCTTTCAAAAAATTATGGGTAATGAACACAGACAAAAGCAAGTTACATCCTGAAAAAGTAGGGGCTGACATTATCTTAGAGGTAAAAAAACAACACTTACCTAGTACAAGGTTTGTGCAAGAGAAAGCAGTATAAGGCACTACACTACAATAGGCTCTGTCCCTGCAAATCCTGACAAAAGCAACAAAAAACTGTCCTCCCTGCAATTAAACAGCAGCTAGTACAGTATGGCGTGTGTGCTCCCAACAACCTTCCAGCAGACCTTCCAACAGAGAAAGCTAACCCTCAGCCATGAGGTGGCAAAAACAATGGGGTCAACCCCTGGTAAGGTTCTAAATAAATGTGGTTGCAACCCGCAATCTGATTTCCCAATGACCCAAAGCCAAATGCAGAAGTTGACTTTCATTTTAAATCCAGCAATATATCTAAATGATGATCCCTGTAGGGTGAACAGACCAATTTAGTACTTGTCTCATTAAAAGGATCAAGTCACCCCCTACCCATTCAACCAAGTGATCTTCATAATTATGTTCCTACTATACTGATTCACAATAACTATATAACATATATATCTCAATAAATAATATTATCTAGCTTCCAATTATTTTCCCCTTATAAATTTGCTAAAACAGCACAGTTACAACATTATTTGTTTTTTTGATCATTTTTGTGATCTGTAACTAGATAAAAACTTTTTTGTATAGGATCAACCTTTGAGTGGGGCCAGTTGGCCTTTGTTTTATGACCAAACTGTTCTTGTTTATCTCAGCAGGATGTAAAATTATGGCATGTATTGATTAACCTTTCCAGTAAATTACTTAATTTATGAGACACCTAGTCACTGAGCCTGATTTTGCCAGCCTTGCCTTAAAACCATTTTAATACCCAAGTATTGAGAGTAAAACTTTAGTGAAATAAGAGGGCAGGTTAGGCAGCTGGAAGTTGTTCAAGACATAGACAATTGGGTAGAGGTTCATTGCCTGACAGAAGACTTTGGCAGGGGTGTGGCATTGTCAAAGGCTGCTGGCAAGGTAAAGTAGCATAACCAAGGAAATCATGTCATCAGCCAAGTTAGGGGCTGGGCAAGATGACGCCAGAGGTGTCCACAGGTTCAAATCCATTGAATTGAGTTGAGTTAGCTCATTGTATTATATCCCTTTTGGTTCCTGTGGTTCAGGACCAAACTGAGCATAGTTTGGCTGGTTGCCCCCTATCCCAGGGTAAGCTGACAAGACAGCTGTGAAGATGATATAGTTCATCTTCTGACTTAGTGGTAATGGCTCTAGTAAGGTTACTTGCTTAGCCTAGGTAGAGGATTGATTAATGTGATAATATTTAGAGGGATATTCACTCAATGATAGCACAAACTATCATTGAGGGGTTTGTCTTTATTTATACTAGTGAACCTGCAAGGCATGATTATTGGAAGGCATAGAATTGGGTAACCAAGAGTCTTAGTTTCATCTGCTATTCCCTTTTCTGGATTGACTTGGGTGGCTGGCAATTGAGAAGGTTTGGCTGGATCCAAGTTTGCATTAGCATAGTGCAAGTTTGGTCTCATTAATGCATCCAAATTCATTTACTGAATTTGGTGCATGATTTTCATTGTTGGAGAGCCTGTCAGTAAATTCCCTATTTGGTAGGCTCCCAACTTGGGAAGCAGTTCCTCCAAAGTTTGACGGTGGGCAACAGCTTGGTGTTGATGTGTATATGGGTCATTATTTTAGGGATTAGGCCATTTTCTAATGCACATGCTGCTCAAGTCGCAGCATAACACAGTTCGATTTTGAAAAAGTGACTAATTACACAATTTATATTTAAAACATTAATAACTCAATGAAAAATTAATATTTTTTCACACTGTAAACTATCAAAATGAAGCTAAGAATCTTATCTTTTTATTAGTGTAAAATTTTTAATATGTATACTATACTCAATATTAAAGCAAAAGTAATTTAAAAGAGTATAATCCAGATTTTATTATATGATTATATCTAATGATATAAAGTAGATCACTTCAAAGCTAATAAATACTCTTTTTTCAATACACAACAGATGTTTTTTATTTGAAGAAATTAAAGATAAGATTGAGAGATTTATTTTTGCATTTTATTTTATTTAAAAAGCTCAATTCTCTAAGATTTTATGATAGTTTGAAGTTAGGATGTTTTTATCACTGTTTAGATTGATTTTAAGGTTCAAGTGAGCTTCAAACCTCAAATTAAGCATTCTTTAAATGGAATTCTTTAATATTTTATCATTTTAAAAATATGCGGAAGAGTTACAATTAACTGAATACATCATTTTAATTGATTTGCATTGATTACAAAGAGGATATGATGTAATAATAATGCTTAGCTGCTTCACATGTATCACTTGTGCATGAAAACTGGGTATTTAATTAATTCTGCAAACATAAATTCAAGCTCAAACTATAATAAAAGCTATCACACCATTTCTTTCAGAATGGTGTCATTTAGCTTGGTATATAAGAGCTAAAGCACCACAGAGCTTCTAATCCAAAAGACCCCATTCAAAGACCACATTCTGATCATAACTACTCCATCATTAAGGCACACATCAGAGATCTGACCTAATTACAGATTCAAAATACTACCATGTCCTCAGTTAAATTTACTTCTTCCATGTTACCCTTTTTTCCTTGGGAGCTTCAACAAAAAGAGAGAGAATTGCAATGTTAAAAAAGGCATTCATCTTTATTGCTGGTGATGATCTTGATAATTTCATCAAGCACTTCCTTACTCAAACTGAATTTGGGAAAGCTCAGTTCCTGCCAACTATTCAAAATCAAAAAGGCAATGAGTTCATTGAAAACTTAAAGGATCTCATGAAATCTCCCCAAAAACATCTCCCAGCCTTGCGATCTCTGGTTACTTCCAGTTACTCTTTAAAAATGCTTAATGATATGGGGTTTAATATAACCAAAAGTGAGTTTGAATACTCAAGAAAAATAAATAAAAATAAAAATGTAAGCTTAAACAAAAAAAGCCAAAAAAATAATAACTATTCATTAAAAAAAAAGAAATAACTAAAAAATAATTAAAAACTTGCTGGAAAATTCTTTTGAAACAAGCCAGTTTACAAAAAAAAAGTGCCTGAAAAAATTTATAAAGATATAGAAAAAGAGACAAGTAATTACTCAACTGAAATTAAATACTCTCTACTTAAAACAAAAAAAGAAATATATGAAAATATGAAAATAAAAAATGAAATTTCAGTTTCAATTTCCACTTACTATAAATTAATCCCTAAAAATATAATAAAAAGTAAAAAACAAACTGATATGTGCAATATTTGTAATTTAAAAAATTCACTAGAAAAAAAGAAGGAAGAATGTGAAAGTAAAAATTTACCATTACCAGAATCTATAGACAATGACTTAAAGACTATTAATCAGCACCAAGACTTTTATGTTCATCAAAATTGTGAATATAAAAAAGATATTAATGAACTAGATGATGAGTCTTGTGTTGTAGTTATAGATTATAAAGAAAACTTAAAGGTTGGAGGTGGTCCAATTGAGACCAATAATTGTTTTTATTCAAAAAAACCAATCTCATTATTAGGGTTTGCATTAGTTTTTAAAGAAAACAATAAAATTAAATATGAATATCATGATTTTTTGTCTCAAATATTATCACATGATTCTTTATTTTCAGGTGAATGTCTAATAAGTCTTCTTAAATTAGATAGATTTAAAAAAATAAAAAATATAAAAGTATGGACGGATAATAGAAATCATTTTAGATCATATGAATTTTTATATTACTTATTTAAAGAGGCACCTAAATATATTAAGGGTTCTATAAAATATAACCGTTTTGTTGAATGCCATGGAAAAGGCATTGTTGATGGTCACTTTGGTGTAATATCAAAAATTTTAAAGGAAAAAGAAAATGTACTTTATATTAACAACATTAATGATCTAAAAAATATTTGTGAGAAAGAAGAAAGAAGAAAGAAGAAAAGAATTATACAATTCATCTTTAACTGGTTCAATTGTTTCCCAAAAAGCATTTTTTTATATTTATGAAAGGAAATTTAGGCCTATAAAAAGAGAGCTTGAAGTTAAAAATTTGCGCATTAATCTTTCATATTTGATGAAAGATGGGAAGTTATATACTTCACCTTTAACATTTGAAAGCTTCTCAGAATATTCTGAGATAAATTATCATTTGAAATCACGTGATGATACCAGAGAAACAAAAATATCAGAAGATGCTAGTAGTGTATTGGGGCAAGTTCATGAAGTAGGGCAGCTTACTAGAGGGTGTATTTTAAATAGAGTTATCAGTCTTTCAAAAACAACAACCTTTTTTTCTGAAACAAACTAAGAATATTTATGATGAGCCAAAGATAGGGTAATAGCATTTATAGCTTTGGGGCTGCTATTTCTCTCCCATGCAACTCATCATAAATATTTTTGGTTTGTAGTAGCACTTAAGATATTTTCAATAGTACTATAAGTTGCAATTTTCAATTATAAAATCAATGAATTATTTTTTAAAAAATCACCCAAGCCCAAGATCAATTAAATATTTGGGATTGGTTGTATTTTACTCTTTCTGAATAATTTGAATATGAATAATGTGATTAAGTTATAAAATAACCAATCTGGCGCCTAGGCATAACAAGAAAAATAATGTCCCATATGCTTGATGGCAGCGGAGGTCTGCTTGGTGGCGGTGGGCATCTGCTCAGATGATAAATTTTTATTGTGTAGTTTAAGTTCTGTTAGAACTTTTATTATGTGTATTCTTCCCATATTGTTGGTTTGAGATGTTTGCTGAGCTTCCTGTGGCCTAGATTGTGGAATATTTACCTGTTTTTTATATTGGACTCAAGTAGGTTATATGACTACTAGTGTCAGGAATATTCCTGACACCCATTGATTGGTTTGGCCTAATTAATCCTTTGTATCCTAACCTTATTCATACTAATACCAGGTCTTTTCTAGGATTCTTGTTTGATGGATTTTCAAGCCCTATCTATATAAATATAAAATACAACCTAAGATTTTATCAACTACAAGTGATTTTATTCAGCTAATCATCCAAGATGACTGTCATATGGCCACATTGTCTATGTAAGGCTAGAAAGGTCCAAAGGAACTTGTGACTGCCTGTATCTAAGGCCAAGATGGATCTGGATCAGACCTGCCCTTTAGATACTCTAAAAAAGTCCCAAAATCTGCTTTACAGCACCCCATGTAGATAAGTTATGAAATCTCTGATGACTTCCTCTTAGGAAACCATTTCCCAAAGGGTTGGCTTGGCTGGTGAATAGCCAGCAGCGCTACTGCCACACCCCATGCTGTACAGGGATCAGAGATTCTGAACCCTATGAGGGACGCTACTTGGCCAAGCATCATAGCTGGCATGGCATTTTTGGGCAGCATGTGGCTTGTCACATAACTTTATAAAATTATTCCTTTATATCAAACAAAGTACCATTCTCTTCTTGATTTCAGTCCTGTATTTTGTTTTATACACTTCCAAGAAGTATACAGGGGCTCAAAAAATTACCTGTTCAGAAGCATTTTATAAAGAGAAAGTAAATTTCAATAAATACAATTTTCTATAAAAAGCATGAGCAAATGCACAGGAGATTATTACACAAGTATGGTATATAAAAACGCAAAAATAAATAAATAAAAAGATTATAAAAAATTGTTTATTTGATATAAAATAATAATCAACTTCAAAGCTGAATAAACTATGAACTTAGTATTTTGTAGGCCAACCTTTGGCTCAAACCACAGTAGCAAGTCTTCTGACCATAGAATGGACTAGGTTCTTTAAAGTTTCCATAGGAATTCCTTCCCATGCTTTTGCCACTCCAAATTCAATATTCATAATGTATTTTTTAGAGGTTTTTGAAAATTGGATTTGACAACATCCCAAAGATGTTCAGTGGGATTCAAATCCGGGCTTTGAGGAGGCCAATTCAAACAAACAATCTGTTTATCATCCAAGTATTTTAATGCTTTCTTGGATTTGTGAATAGGAGTGTTATCTTCCATGAAAATATAACTGGTTGGTTCTTGCAGATACTTTATAAATGGATTAGATTCTAATCAAGGATTCTTCTGTAAACATCAGCATTCACCTTCTCACTGATCAGCTGGATTGCCCCTCTTGTTTTGGCTGTGAAACAGCCCCAAAACATGACATCCTGATGTCCATTTTTAACAGTGGGTTTTAAGCACTCAATTTTTTAAGCTCCATCAGCTTTTTGATAGACATTTTGGCATCTCTGGGATCCACAGAGCTGAAATTTAGTCTCATAAGACCAAATCACCTTTTCCCAAATGAATATGGGATAGGTAGCATACTTGTGAGCAAAGGCCAATCTTTTGGCTTTATTCTTTGGACTTATAAGATGTTTTTTTCAACACATCCATATTACCCCAGTTCATGGAGTCTATTGCAAACAGTGGCCTCGGAGATATCAATTTACAAGGTATTTTTGGTTGTCTCTTTAAT
The DNA here is from genome assembly GCA_014839935.2 of Entomophthora muscae. NCBI lineage: Eukaryota > Fungi > Entomophthoromycota > Entomophthoromycetes > Entomophthorales > Entomophthoraceae > Entomophthora > Entomophthora muscae. Next base: position 185,478 of record QTSX02000818.1, on the reverse strand, counting down.
TTGAATAGCAGTTATAAACCAATTTTTCTTAACTATTCTAACAATAGATCAATCCTCTCAAGCATTAGTTTTTATAGGGTAATCTGATCTTGGGCAATTTTTTGCTGAGTTGGTTTCCTGAAACTTGAGGTAAATTTATTGAGCAGTTTTTTTGACAATCTTATGTTTCTTGGTTATCTTTCTATAGGATAAATCCATTTCCTTAGCTTGAACAACTTTTCCACAAATTAACTCAGGTATTTCTCTTTTTTTAACCATATTTTCTATGCAAAGGATACTCTAACCCCAATTTTATAATCTAGTTAAGTTTAAATAAGAGGTGCTGTCTCACATTCATTTTATTTACTTTAATATAATTAAAGGCACAGCTCTTATTATTAAATATATGGAATTATTTTTTATTTTTTCTTCATATTTATTTATTTTCATGTTTTTATATACTGTCAGGATATCTGGATATTGACTAATTTATGGATTTAACCAATTGACACGGGCCAGCAGTTAATTGCTCTTAGGAATGGTTTCAATAAAATAATGTGGGCCACAGGTTTATGAAATCAATGATCAAATCATATCCTGGCATTAACAAAACCCATATTCCTAATTAATGAGTGAAACATGAATATATTGTGCAATTAATTAGTCCACCTCAACAACCACCTTAAACATGCTTCTCATAATAATTACTATTCTAAACTTTAATTATATCCTAGAACAAAGGCTGTCACATGGACTGTCATCTGCATTATATCTAGAAGAGTCCACCATGATCTGGGCCGTCAGGACAAACACTCTAAGATAAAAGGCTCTGGGTCTATTGTGGTAGAATAGCTCTGATTAGATACAGTATAGTGTAACAATCACCTCCTTGAACTAGTAGACAGTCTGGTGTCAGGGATCCACTCATTAAGGGGCTTTTCTCCAATTGAGTGGAGAAGAGCTCCCAAGTTAAACTTAACTAGAGTAGAGCCTACTGGAATTTCTATCATTAACATATGGAGTAGGTGTCCTAGTAACTGAAATCTTCTTAAGAAGGGTATAAAGTGATTCAACAAATAATATATGCTGGTGTATCCCAAGACCAACCAAGGAGCCTTGGGATGAATGATTGGAGGTAAGCAAGTGGTTTCAACATATGGAGCATGGCAGTGGCATGGACCAAATTGATACCAAATAAAGCCTTCAGGTTTCTCAGTGGAAGTTGGTTCTGGAGTTTTGAAGTTCACATTTGCCTGGCTATACCCTATTAACACACAGAAAACCCACACAAGGATGAGGGGTTTCATGTTTTTGGGGGATAGACTCAATTTTCTACTAATCAGTTAGAGTTAAAAACATAGACTTTATTTGAGATTGTTTGAAAGGAATAATGTTGTTGGAGCAATTTGCTCAGGAGGGGGCTTTAGGCTTAAATACTTAAGTGAAAGTGAGAAATTGTCATAGTAATTACCAATGGCTGCTGCAAGAGTTAGTGGTGAAGTATTGCCTTGAAGGATGCAGAGCAGGAAGAAGGAGGGTTTGGATATGCTTGTGTGTTGCAGTTGGTCTTTTTACTATGTATTGGGAGGGGATTTCTCACTGGGATGTGACTTAGTACTTTAGCTTGGTTGATCTGTGGGTTCTAGTTGGCTGTTTAGGGTTGCATATGGTGCAGTGGAGTTGATTTTGCATTTTATAAAATGCTGATTGCCCAATTTAAACACTGGAGTATTTTTGAATTCATTAATTGATTGTTGATTAATCTTATTAACATCATTATTGCTGTTGTCATTCACCCCAGGTTGGATTGATTTAAAGTATAAATTATATTTACCAAGTTGCTTTTGTTTTTGTTTACCATTAGAAATTCAAGTTAAGGCATATATTAAAAATACATTCATTTTTCAAATTTGAACACGGTTTCAACAGCCTATCACTTATAATTCCTTTTCCAATCCAAGATCCAATTCTGTGTTAACAAATGCATTAATATTATCATGTTTTTTTGAACTTCTATCCCAGTATAATACCAAGACATTTTTGGTACTACTTGCAAGAGATATGGTTGGAGGTTGTAAAATTGGAATCCTGCCAGAGCAGTGATGGTATGATAGATGGTCATCAACCATCTAAAGACCTTGGTGTAGACATTATATCTGCTGAAACTTCCCGCAAAGTACTGTTGCAACTTACCAATTAGAGTTCAGTATTTGATTGGGAAAGACAAAAGTCTAATAGAAAGGACAGGAATGAATAGAATAAGGTATTGTTTATTGTAGAATATTATGATCAATATACTATATGGGGAAAGCCACAAGGCCACAAGGGGGTGGCATAGTGATGTTGTTCCATGTAATGTTTGAAGCCAAGGAATACTTGTATGGGAATCAGCAGGTTGAATTGGCAGTGCTCCTAATTATGAGGAAGTGCCCGCAATTTGATATTACCATCAGATTGGTTCATGTTGTTAGATATGTCAAGGGGCGGCTCATTGAGCGCCCCTTTTGTATTGTAAGATATGTTAGCAGAAGAGTCTGGAAAGTTGGTTGTAACAGTATGTCAATACATAGTAGATGGAGGTGTACGCCGCAATGGATAAGGTGGAGTGAAGTGACACAAGAGGAGGCCAGGAACCAGCGTACAAAAAGTTGAGGTGGCTGGGGTCTTTGCAGTATCCTTGGCCTAACCCTTCAGGTGGGGGCCCAAAGATTCCAGGTTCCTACTGGTACCCTCCAATCCCTAGGCAAGCTGTAAGAACAGCTTTTGAGATGAGATGGTTCATCTTCACCTGTTTGGGGATTGAGGGCGGGAAGGTTTAAACTAGTCAAGTGGTTTTACTTAAGGAGTAGATTCAAGAAAGATTGATTGAAGAGGGTATTTCTATCAATAATAGCACAAGCCATCATTGAGATGGGATCCTTTATTTATAGTGGCCCTCAGCTAGCAAAGTTTTGCAAGTGGGAGTGAAAAAAGGATTGGGGACCCCAAGAATTTGGAGGATGGATGTGGGAATTGGGCTCTAGAATTGTGGGCAAACTCCTGTTCTTATGTTATCTGTGGCAGGTTTGAAACTTCTTGAAGTGAACCAATAATCTTCTGTTGACCTGGGGCTAGGTGAAGAATATGAGCCAAGTTGCTTATGTTTAAACCAAAGGCTTGACCCGCCAGCAAGGTTCCAATCAAGCAGGTTTGTGACCTGCAACCCAATTATCCATTCACCTGAAGCCAAGTTAGGAAGCCAACTCAAATTACCAAATCCAACAACATGAACAGATGATGATCCTTTATGGTGGTTACTTTGTTTTGGCGCTTGACTCATTACCAGGATCAAGCCACCCTCTTCTTTCATCCAACTGTGTGATCAACAATCATGTTCCTGTTATCCTTGATTCACATTGACTATATAATCACTATCTCACAATAAAGATTATTATCTAGCTTCTAAATATTTTCCCCTTGTAACTCTGCTAAAACAGCACAATTACAACACTTTCTGGTCTATTTTGTTTCAGGAAGGTTGGTTTGGCTGGAGTTTGGTTCTGGTCATGTGGCCTGGGCTCCAGATTCCCATTGGTTGGTGATAATATTGTTCTTCATATCTAAAATTTGTGCTTTTCCCTGTTCTGGAAAGCAGGGATTATTCCCCAATTTCATCCCTTTTGTCAGGGACTTATTTATTTTTCAAAGGGGAAAGTGTCTTTTGATTGGCTGGGGTGGAGACTGGGACCTGGGTGGGTGGCTGGCAGCTGACTGGGGCCCGGAGAGTGAGTGAGCGGGTGGGCGGGGGCTGATGGCAGGCTCGCAGGCGGCTGGCTGGGGCCTGGGGAGCAGGTGGGCAAGCAGGGGGCTGGCAGCGGGCCCACTGGCAGCTGGCTGGGTGGGGTGGCAACTGGCAGGGCTGCAGAGGGTCAGCAGAGGGTGCTGTCAGGCGTGGCAGGCAGCTGCATGACTGCAGCAGGTGCCTGCCTGGATGATAAATTGTTCTAGGATTTGTTAAGTCCTGTTTTGACTTCATTTCTGTTTTTATTTTCCCCAATTGATGGGGAAAGTTTAAGTCAAATTGTGGATTTTTGGGATTGGCATTTCCTATCTTTTTCCTAACTTGGTATTTTGGCAGAAATCTAGTTAATGTCAAAAATATTTCTGACACCCAGTGTTAAATTTTTTACATCTGGCTAGCTAGCCCTAGAACATGGCCCAGGTAGACAACTACTCTGCTCAGATCAAGGGATAGTTGTACAGCATCAGAAAGAATATTGAGCTGTGAAAGCCATTAAGCAAGCTCCCATCAAAACCACTTCAGAAAGGAGGGGCCCCCTGTTGTGTTGCCCTAATGCTACTTCATTCTCTACTTAGTGTTGTAAGCTAACTCAGAAAATTGCAAACAGGCGGGCCGCCTTAGAGCCAGTCCATTAGAATAAAAGAATGATGATTTCTTATTGACTTGATGATTGACCCAAGTCTTATTCCCTTAATGTGATCCTCCCTTCAGCTTTATTAGTGGAGAGCAAAAGATGATACTATTGTCATACAGTATGAGTATCTATAGTAAAATATAGAGACAACAACTTATGAACCTAAATCCAGAAGTAGGAAGAACTGTCCCAAATCCTCCAGGCATTGAGCTCTGTCAGACTTGCTACTTCTGATGACAACAACATGTTCCAGGCTGCAAGTTACACCAAAGCCACAGGTTTTCTGTACTTTTCTAATGTTAGAAGTCTTATCATATCATCTGAAAGATGATAAAATATCCCAGTCCCCAGATTTTCTAACATATATCATACTTGTGTAAAAACCTGGGGTGCATCTACTCATGCTCTTTATAGCAAAGTTCATTTATTGAAGTTTTATTTTTTTTTCTTGAAAATGTTACTTATGGTGTATTTTTTGGGCCACTGTATGCTTGAAACCCTCACTGAATTACTCAAGGCTCCATCTTCTGTATCCCAGGGAAAGAGACCATAGCTATTGGCTACTCTCTCTTGGGAAACCATCCCCTGAGAGTTAGCTTGACTGTTGAGTAAAGGGTAGCCCTAAGACTCAATTCAGATACTGGGCTAGGATCAACCCTATTTGATACTGTAAGAAGATCTGGCTCTCCCAATCCATTTCATACATGATCTACATGAAGATTAGGTGGTATCTTTAGAAAGCAATATAAAGCTCTTTCTCTATTCCAATAAATATATCAAACTCTTCTTGATTTCCTCCTTTATCTTGTATTTTATAATTCAGGGGAGTATATACTTGGCAATGGGATAGAGTTTTCTATAGGCACATGTAATTGCAGTTGGGTGAGCTGTTGGTGGATATAAAAAGATACTTATGTTGAGTTTATACTTCTGGGAAGCATATTAAATGGAAAAAAGGGAAGATTTAAGAAGAGAATGATACTTTATTGAATATGAATATAGGCAAATATATAGTATAATGACAAGCAACATGCCGTCCATGTACGTCATGGGGGTCATGGGGCTTACCTGAGTAATGTTCCTCTTAGGTCACTAGGCTTATTCAAGCTGTGTTCCATTTAGGATATGGATTGGTTGATCCCCATCATATATGGCTTGACTGATAATGGTGCCACCAGTTTACTGGTTGGCTGGTGAACCATTTGGTGATCTGCTTGAGGTGTTAATTCCCCAAGAGGGAGTAATCAAAGATGTTGCAATATCTCTCCCTGGGGTGCTGGAAGGCAGAGCTTTGGGGATTTTTCTTGAGAGTGTCGGGGATACATGCTTGGTATTGATACAGTTTGTCATTTGGAACAGGGAGTCTGGAGTTTTGTTGGGCTGTTTTTACTTTTCACAGGAAGAGGCGGTTGTGGTGCATATATTTCAGTTCATTCCAAGCTCCAATTACTTTTATGAGGTAGGTGTTATTGGGTTTGACTTCCATGACAATGCCTGGTCCATGCAATCCTGGGTCTAATTTGTGTTGGTTGTGATTGACAACCCAGATTTTGTCCCCAACTTGGAATCTCTCTTGTTGCAATAGGATTGCTTCCCTTTCAACCCTTTGGTGTTCCATCTCCTCTTGGTCTTTTATGGTTTGTATTACTTTGGGGTCACTGTTGTCTGGCACCTTTTTGGGCAGAGGTAATTGTGGTCCTGCAGCTGTACTAACAAATGCAGGCTTTTGTCCATAGAAGAGTTAATAGGGGCTTTTGCCTGTATTAGGTTGACTTGTGTTCTACAGACCATGAGCGCTGTTGGGAGCATGTCAACCAAGGCCTTGGACTATTAGCAGATAACTTACTGAGAGCTTCTACAAGTGTGCCTTTTAGTTGTTCTACTTGTCCATATGCTTGAGGGTGATATGGGCTGGCTGTGATATGTTTTATCCCGTTTTTGACGAGGTAAATGTTGGTGTCAACGGCCTTAAGTTTGGTGCCTCCATCTTTCCAATTAAGTGTCTCACATTGTTGCCTTTGTGCTCTTTGGTGGCTTGCGCCACAGGCCATCTGGTTACATAGTCAATAGCTGTGATGATGTACTTCTTGCCCTTGTTTTTGCCAGGTATTGGTCTCACAATATCTAATGACCATACCTTGAAGTGTTGTGTGATGGATGCAGGTACTACTAACTTGGGTGGTGCTTTGGTTTGGGCATACTTCTCACAGACTTTACATTGTTCCAGTACCTCTCTGATATCATCTAGCATGTTGGGCCACCAGTAGTGTGTCTTGAGGTATTTTTGCAAGTTTCTGCTGTGGGTGTGTCCAAGGTCTCTGTGATATTGGAGGATTGTGTCAATCTTTTGTGTTGACGGGACTTAGGGTATGGTTTCACCATTTGGAAGTATTCAGTGTAGCGTGCCATATACGTTTTTGAACAGATGTTTGTTCTTAAGGACTTTCTCTTTGATGTCCATTGGTGTGCCATGTGGGAATCCTTCCTGGAGATTCCCCATGATTAACGTGGGCCAGTTGGGGTTGCCATCAGTGTGAAGGATGTGTATACTATAGCCTTGATAGGGTGTCTGCAGTAAGTATATCCTTTCCTGGCTTGTATTCAATTTGCATGGGGTATCTCTGTATGAGACTCATCTATTTGTCTTGCCTTCTTGACAGGTGTTGTTGTGTTTTGAAGAATATCAGTGACTTGTAGTCAATGAGTACTTTGAATTTCTGAGCCCCTTCCAGATAGCATTGTCACTTCATGAGGCAGTGTATGATGACTACCAACTCCTTGTTGTGTATGGGATATCTTTGTTTGCCATCAGATAACTTCCTTGATTCATATGCCATGGGAAAGAAGTCATTTTTTCCGTTTGGATATGGAGTACTCCTCATATGGCATTATCAGAAGCATTGGTTTCTAGTCATAGACTCCCTCAAAATTCAGGTATTGGAGGATAGGGGCGGTGATCATACATTCCTTCAGTTGGCAGAAGTGTTGATCACGTAGCAGTGTCCAGACAAACTTGGTTGTTTTGCCCGTGATGGCAGACAGGGGGCTGTTAGGGCATCCCAATCAGGGATAAACCTTCTTATGTAGGCTACCATTCCAAGGAAGGTGTGGAGTTTGCTCTTGTTTCTTTGAGCTGGCATCTCAGTTATGGCATGTATCTTGTCTTGGTCTGGTTTGATTCTGTCCTTGCTGATAATGTGAATGAGGAATGGAAGTTCTGTTGAGAAGAACTCACACTTTGACAGTTTTGCAACCAATTAGTTTTCTTTGAGGGTGCAGAGGACCAGGCGTATGTCTTCCCAGTGTTGTTCCAGGTTGGGACTGTAAATGATGATGTTTTCCAGGTATATAATTGCTTGTTTTCCAATGTGTTCCTTGAAAACTTTGTTCATGAAGGTTACAAAGATACTGGGAGTGTTTTTCATGCCAAAGTTGAGAACAACATATTCAAAGGATCTGTATTTAGTTCTGAATGTGGTCTTTAGAATGGCTTCAGGTTTCACACAAATTTGGTGGTAACCTTCTGTCAAATCAATTTTTGTGAAGATTTGGTACCCCTCAGGACATCAAAAAGGTTGTCAATTAGGGGCAGGGGATACCTGTTCCTGATTGTTTCCTTGTTGAGCGCTCTGTAGTTGGTGACCAGGCGGAGGCATCCATCTTTCTTTGCCACAAAAAAGACAGCAGCACCAAAAGGTGACTTTGATGGTCATATGAGCCCTTTTTGAGTGCTTTGTTAAGGTATGCTTTTAGGTTGCTATCTTCTTATGGTGTGAGGCAGTAGATAGGTTGTGCTTTAGGTAAACTTCCTTTGAGGTCAATTTTGTGTTGTATGCCGCGGTCAGGAGGTAGTCCTGGCAGTGTTTCTTTGAAGACAGCAGGGAACTTGTTAACTAGCTGGTCTCAGATGGGCAACAGCGCCCATGTCAACACTAAAAATGTTGACAGTGGCCATATCAACACTTTGTTGACATGGCCACTGTCAACTCAAAACTCTAAATCTCCTATGTTTTTTGCTAGTTGCGCTAGCTTAATTCTTTTTTTAAAGCATTCAGGGGTGCAAACCCAGAAAACACAACAAAATTGTGGCCATCTTGACACAATTTAATATTAAGCTTAATAAAAAGCTTGATTTAACCTTATTTTTCCTTTATGTTTACTAATAAAAATTAGTTTATTTTTTATTCAATTTCACAACGTAAAAGTGTCAATGTCGACACTTTTTAAGCCAAACTTATTTTTAATAACAAAACTGAAGCATCTACAGTAAAAAAAATAAGTGCACATTTAAAAATATTTTTTTATTGAATTATTATGTTGAAAAACACAGTGTGCATATATTTGATTGTTGGAATGTTCATGTTATATATATTTATGTGGCACTCATTACAGCTTTAATATATTAAGTGGATTGGATGCTAACAGTGATCCAATAATTTAAGCGTGACTTACTATGTAAGTTACTATAGAATTTATTATTAAAAATAATGTTGACACTCATAAATGTTGTTTATTTGCTTGTGATCACCCCCCAGGGTGGAGTTAAGCAAATTAGAGTGGCGCAATTAAGCCTAGATTAATATGCCACCTCATATAAAGAATGTTGTAAGTGACGTTGTCAACACTTTACCCTTTTCAATATCTACCAACAACTTATTAACAACTTTACTTAAGTGCAATGGTAAAATATCATATTCCCACTACCCAAATATAATTTTTAACAAATAAATAACCTTGATACTTTTTTAACTTATTTTTATATGGTTTTTTTAATTTTTATATGTGAACAAAAATACACAGGAAACGGTTAATTTTTTGCTAGCCCATGTAAATTTAATTAAGCGTACTATGTTTTTCATAGTAAATTTTCAAAATAATGTCAACAGTGAGAATTTTGTCAAAAATAATGTCTACAATTTTTGTAATCAACAGTGAGAATTCAGCTTTTTTTTACTAATTGTCAATCATAATGTCAACGCTTTTCACTTCTCACATATAAAACTTTATGTTTTATATAATAAAAACTTCTCATTTTTTGATATGTTGTATTTTTGACTTTGCTCTTTCATATTTTTTAATTTTTAAAATAAAATCTATATCTAAACATAATACTTTTGCATATTTCTCTTAACTTTTAATTTTTGTATTTAAAACTTTAATATAATAAAAACTATACAAATATTTTTTAACATTTAAATGCCAAGAAAAACCATCTAAGATTTACTTTTTGTATATTATGCTTTTTAAGTTGTTTTGTTTGTTTTTTACATACTTTGCTTTATTTTAAACCATTTTACTTATTATTTTAGGACAAGAACACCTCTAAGCAGCCAAAGGGTACCAAGCGTCCCTCCAAGCCCACTAAAGCCACCAAGAAGATGCCTGTCTTGTCAAAGAAGGCCACCCCCAAACCATCCCCCAAGCCCTCCCCTGAGCCCTCTCCTGAGAAGAGCCCTGCTCATTCCACTGGGGGAGAGGAAACTGATGGCTCTCTTACAGAGCACAGTTTTTACAACTCTGCTTCTGATGAGGAGCCAACCAAGAAGAAGCGCTCAGCCCAAAAGTCCCCACCCAAGGATAAGTCTCCTGCACATGAGGAGCACCACAACAAGCCCCCTTCTGCTTCCCCACCCCCACCAAACTCTCCCCCTTCAAGCTCATCTGGGGATGATTTGAAACCCCGCCCCAATTACTTCCCTGGCTTCCGCCATGCTCCTGCTGGCCCTTGGGACCCTCTGTTGGCCCACAACATCTGCAACATTGATGGCAAGTTCAATGTTCCTTCCACCCTACCCAAGTTTTTCCCCATCATGAGTGTTAAAGGTGGGCCGGCCATGGTGGCCAATGGATACATCTTCTCATGCAACAATGCCAACTGGGGCTTTAAGATCCGCCATTACACCTGTGAGGACCGCTCCTATCCAGTGCGGCTCAACATTGAGCGCTGGGACCCGGTCCAAACCATAAAGGGCAAGCATACCTGCATCATGCCCAACACTACCATCTCCCACCTCCTGAAGTGGTATCTGGTACAGATTATGCCCACTTCCAAAGACCTTTCTGCCACCCAGCTGGCTGTGCTTGCTTGCAAGTACCTGACCCCTACCAACCTCAAGAGGGTCCCTACTCACAATCAGTTGGTCATGTTTGTAAGTGATAGGCGTCAAGCCTCAAACCCCCTGGCCAAGAGTGCCACCAACATCAAGGACCTGGTCCTCACTGATGCCCTCAAGAAGACAGAGGATGATGAGGTGTTCCTGCTCCATGATGATGAGCAGGAAGTGGAGGATAGGATTGTAGCCTACGCCACAACCCAAAACCTGGAGCAGCTGAACACTGCTACCACCTGGCTGTGCGACAGCACATTTGCTACTTGCCCCCCTCTCTTTAAGCAGCTTTGGGTCCTGCATGGGCAGTTTAATGACCAGGTTATCCCTCTTGTGTTCTTTCTCCTTCCTAGTTCCAAGACAGAGGTCTATTCCAGAGCCTTCAAGATTGTCCGGGATGCTTTGAGCTCCCTTCCCACCAACCAGCTCCCCTCTCCCACCCACACCACAAGGGCCAATTCCTCCTCCGCTGAGAAGGATGAGGCAACCTTAGCCGCTGAGCAGCTAGCTCATGCACGCTCACTTGGGCTGAAGGTTATCATTATAGACTTTGAGCAGGCTCAGTTCAGAGCCTTCCAGGCCACCTTTGATGGAGAATTCCAGGGCTGCTTCTTCCATTTTTGGCAGGCCCTTGTCAAGAATCTAAAGAGTGAGAAGGACCTTTTTGACAAGTATCTTAACAATGATAAGGGTAAGTGCCGCTTTGCCCTGACCCAGTTTGCTGCCTTGGCTTTTGTGCGCCCAGAGCATACTGGGCTTGGCTTTGAGGCCCTCCAGGAGGATACTTATATCAAGAAGCACTCCACCATCTTTGAAGACTACCTGGAGTACTTTGAGCGGCAAGAAGGTGACTGCCCGGAGAGGTAAGAGTGGGGCCACTGCCCCTTGGAACTGTCAAGGCGCCTGCCTCAAGGATGAGATGAAGACCACCTCTAGCCTTGAGGTTTGGCACAAGCACTTGAAGACCAAGTTTGGGACTAACCCCAAGTTCAACAAGTTCTTCTCCAAGCTGCAGAAGGAGCAGGCCCAGACTGTCTCCAAGTTCCGCAACCTGGCCAACTGGGTGGCCTCCAAGAAGAGGAAGTCCAAGGAGAAAGACTACCAGGAGGACGTGCAGAAGGTAGTGAAGAAGAAGTACAAGGTGGCAGAGATCAAGAAGTACCTAGAAGATGTTGCAACTGCTCTTGCTGGTGGCTTTAATTAGCCAAATAAACTTTGCTTTGCTTTGCCTATATATTTTTTACTTTTAAACTTTTAATTTTTTAATTTTTTTGGATAGTACTAATCTTTTTAGATATAAATGGTAAGTTTCAGATACATTTTCAATGTGGTTTAGTAAGAAATATCTTATGTTTTGTTAATTTATCTTTAAGCTATGAGATAATTTCAGTTATGCTTATATAAAGTATAATAAATTAAAATTAGAATTTTCTTAAATTTTGTGGTTATTATTATATATAAAAGATCTTTATTTTTGGTTCATTGGAATTTTAATTTTTATGGGAATAAAAAATAATTTTATAATAAAGAGTGTAATTTACATAGTAAACTGAAAATTGTTGCTTATATCTCCTTATTCTTATTACTTATGGTATTTTTTATTGCATTTTTGAAATTTCTGGGGTCATTTTAGTATAATAAAGTATTTAAAAAAAATTATATTAAAAATGTTCAGGGTAAAGTGTGCTGTTAATTAAAAAAGTGTGATATCCAGGAAACAACATTAAGTAAAACCGGGTCATCACTTTACTATAGTGTCAACATTTTTAGTGTCAACATGGGCGCTGTTGCCCTCAGATGGGGTCCTTTTCATGTCAAGTCTCCATATTTTTAAAGTGGATGACCTTGTATGTGCAGGTACTCCAATTGATTTTTCTAGGGTTGGTTTCCTCTTCTATTTCCATGATTTTCACAAATACATGGTCCCTCATAAGTGTATCAAGGTAGGTTGGGTAAACATGATGGTGTACCTTGCTCGCTGTATGATGAGGGTAGCACTATCCCAATCAATGTGAGGTTTGGTCTTTTTCATCCAGTTCAGATCAAGTATGATGTCATGCTTGGGGATTGGTATGATTGGGCCACTGAGCATGGTTTGCACGTCTCCAATTTGGGTGTGGAAAGGTTTTGCCTCTTGAGTGACTGGTGTGCTTCTGTTATCCACCATGATGACTTTCATGATACTGCTTTGGGTGGTAGTGAGTTTCATGAGGTCAGAAAATTTCTTGTTGACTAGGGATTGGTCTGCTCCAGTGTTGAATAGTGCAGTACCCTGATATCTGCAAAAACAGAAAGGATAAGTGAGGAGTTTATTTCCGGTTTGGGTGGCAAACAGTAGAGGGTTGCTGGAGGGTAGTTGGATCATGGTGGTTGAATCCATATCCTGGTCCCTGTACAAGTCTTGTAAAGTGGGGGAGGGCGGCTTGCATAAGCACTCCCCTGAGCTTTTTCCTCCTTGTTGGTATCTTTGGTGCTTGCCTGGTTGGCTTGTGCAGTGCAATTTCCAGTTCAAGAATGGGTGGTGTTGGCTTGGTTGTTCTGTTTATTGGGTCAAGAATCCTTCTTGGCTGAAGGACTCTCTTTGCGCTTATTGGTTGCATGTAGATTGTCATATTTTTGAGCTGTGTGTTTCCCTTCCAAGAATATGTCTTCAAGATTCTTGCAGCGGGTCATATCAAACTGACGTCTAATGTGTGTGGGAAGGGCATTGTAGAAGTCCAAGCGTGGTCCAGGTTCATCAAAGTTGATGGTGTTGGGTGCACAGTCACATAGGTCTTCATACACAGCAATGAACTACTCAATTTTTCCTGTCATCTTGAAGGTTTAAAGTTCTTTCATAATTACTATGTTGGAATCCTTCATGGAGAACTTTTTGAGGAATGTGCTCTTGAAACGCTCCCAGTCTCCTTTCTGGTTGGGGTGTTGCGCTATCCATCCACTTAAAAAACGTGATGTGGTTCCTGTAATACAGAGAGCAATTTCACTGACCCAGAGTCTTTGGGGGTATTACACTTGTTTGAATTTACTTTGTGTACTGTTAATCCAAAGAGAGGCATTTTCTTGGTGTAGTCCTGCAAAGGCGCCAATTTCAGCTGTACACAGGTGCTGAAATACAAGATTGGGTATTTCAGGCTGTTGTGGTGCTGTTGTGGCTGTTATTGTGGGTAAAAGTCTGCAGGCTTTGAGAGTGTTATATTGTTCCACAGGTACAAGGATGTTGTTGTAGATAACAAAGCCTGAGGGAACGTCTTGTTCTTCCTTGTAGTCTCTCCAGTTGTTAGGGAGTACAATTGCTTGGGTTCATTTCTTAGGAGGAATTTTTCTTTGAGTTGAATAGGTATGAATAACCTACATGTACTACCACTGTTGAGTTTATACTTCTGGGAAGCATAATAAACTGAAAAAATGGAATATTTAAGAAGAGAATGATACTTTATTGAATATGAATATAGGCAAATATATAGTATCATGACAAGCCAAATGCTTTCCATGTACGTCATGGGGGTCATGGGTCTTATCTGAGTAATGTTCCTCTTAGGTCACAAGGCTTATTCAAGTTGAGTTCCAGAGGGATCTGGATTGGCTAATCCCTGTCATAGATGGCTTGACTGATAATGATACCACCGGTTTACTGATTGGCCAATGAACCATTCAGTGCGCCATTTGGTGATCTGCTTGGGGCGTTAATTCCCCAAGAGGGAGTAATCAAAGATGTTTTGACAATTGGTTAATCATGATGTGTTGTGGCTGATGCCTATAACACTTGGATGCTTTGATGGTAGGGCTGGGGCGGAGTAAAAACGTGCCAACTATGGCAGTTGCTGTAATTGGTGTGTCAAGATTTTTGGTTCTTGAAGAAGAAGTGATATAGTTTTTATTAGTTGTATTTTGCATTTTGGGATGAGGAGATCTGTATGAAGACAGATGTGTTTCCAATTGGTGTTGATGGATGCTGCAACTGGCTGTGTTCTGCTGCTGCTTGCGCCAAGTGATTTGAGAGTCTTGTGGTCTTTGGGACGCGACACCATCTTTGGTGGTTTGACAGGATTAAGAAGTAACAATAATACACTCTTATTGTACTTGACATTACTACTATTTGGCTTAGTAGTAATGTTGATGTTTTCTTATTTTTGTCTGCCTTCCAAGTGATCTTGGAAGGACTTTTTATAGTGTGCAGCTAGCAGCCAGACTGGCGTCTAGCTGTGGGCAACTCTTACTAGCTAGCCTATCATCCCAAGCTACTAGTTTCACCCCCAGAGTTGGATTCCAAACCTGAATCAGGCTTTGGAATGACATAATATTCTAGGCTGCTGATTTCTCCTCTTCAGCCTAGATATCCATTGACTTAGTTGTGGTCAACTAAGTTGACATCCATAGCCCAGGCCCTGTCTTATGTTTGGTCTAATGTGCAGAATTTGCCTGGGTGGTCTTCTGTCTCATTTCTCGGTGAAACAGGATGTTTTTATTTTACCGCCTTTATTCTGTAGGCGGATTTGCATCTGTTCCAGGATCCAGAATGCCTAGCATCTAATTATAGAAGCTTCTGGATTGGCCTGTGACCTGAGACCAGGAATGTCTCAGGTGTCTTCTGGATTTAAACTATAACAGTCTTGATATAGTTTCTCCGTATTCCGGAATAGAAGTCTCAACCTGGCTTTGGCCCGTCTATTGTTAGCCAATAGCTTTAATGATGGGAATATGGATCAGTCAACCCTGATAGATCAGGATTTCCTGATATTTCCCCCCACTTGACTGAGCTATATAGTTTTGACAAATATCTCTAGCACTGGAATATGAGCAATAATTCCAACTACTCCGGTATATCCAACAAGACTGATGCCCACCAGATGGTGGCACAGATGTAAGAAGAAGACCATTGTCATTTTTGTGGGCTTTCCAAAGAGGCCAAGGTGGCATTTCTATGTGGGCTTTTTCAAGAGGAGACGGGTTCCTTGTGGTCAGGACTGGAGAGTTTGACCTATTCCTGTTCATTAAATGAAGGGGACCATACCAAGGAGGACAGTGAGGAGATTCCAGTGGAGAGAGAGATGAAAGAGCGCCAACCTTCAGAAAGGGAGAAGCGCATTAATGAAGAGCAGCAGGGGGCTGCCCGTACACAACCTTGACCCTTAGTGATTAACCCACCTTCTGGTGCTTTCTCACTTCAAACCTGAACAGGCTTCCAATCAGAACGGGAGTCTGCCCCATTGTTTGGCATAGGCAATGAGGGTTTTTCCATTCCTCAATTATACTGGGGGATGGACATGATTCCAAAGTTCATGTATGTGGTAATAGCCCAATGTCTGCAGACCAATCTAAAACAGAGAATTACCAATTCCAGGGAAGGCATCCATGTGGTGGAAGACAAAGAGCTGGCGGGACAACTTGGCAATGGGCTGGTGGAGCTGCTGGTGTCAACAGGTGACAAGGAGGGGTGGAACAGGCCGTTCAGGTTACCTTCTAGATCAGAGGCTACAGCTTTTATCAACCTGGTTCAGCCCTTTGGATGGCTTTCCTCTGCTATATCAGTCCTTGGGGGTGGAGAATTTGGATGCCCATGATAGTCAGATCTGTTGGGTGACCTGAAGCACTTGGGCAGCCATCAATGGTGGGGACTGGCAGCAGGCTGTTTGGGGGATGGCATTATGTGGGGACATAATGTTAACCCCTGATCTTGGCTTGCTAATGGTCAATGCTGACAATATGGCGGCCCACTGGGAGAAGATTTGGAACAATATGGGGGTTGAAGGCGTCTCTTCTCCATGTCTATTGGTACATCTCGGATTTCATGGTGGACTGCCTTGTCCTGGACTGCTTCTTTCCTCTGGACTCTGGTCTCTGGCAAGCAGATATTATGCATGTGGAAATACCAATCCCCTTTGTGTTGTATTCCCAGCTGCCTCATGAAGAGTGGTGTCTGTGGTTGCAGGTGGCAACCTATATGTTTGTGGAGGGGAGAAGGTTCCTGTTTGTGTCTTTGTGGAGCCTTCAACAGGCTGTGTGGCATTCCCGGCAAGATAGCTTGCAAATGATTAATCCTGAAGAGGATAGAGAGGACCCTGAATATCAGGAAGGGTACCCTTAGTTTTTTGCAATAAAGCTTATTCCTATTTCAAATTTTATATTTAATTTAGTACGCTTTATTGTGAGCCAATATTTGTATTAGTAAAATATGGCTTGAGGAATCTGGCTTGGACTCTGTTAATAAGTTTTCCATCAGCCAGATCCTTGATTGTGTAAACATCTGGAGAGGTCTTTTTGATGATTTTAAAAGGGCCTTTCCAAATGCTGTTGAGCTTATGAGACTGTCCTACAACTCTGTTGTGATACAAAACCTGGGTGCCAATTTTAAATTTGGCTAGGGCACATCAATTTTTGTTGTCAGTCTTGTGACCCTTATTCCTGGTGAGGGAGGTCTTGGTGAAAGCTTCTGCTTGACTCTTGATCAGTGTGTTGGCCAATCTAGACATATATTGTTGATATGTTACTTTACCCGGGTCTCTCATTGCTGAGAAGAAAATTGGCGGGATGGCTGGATGTTGTCTGTACGTCGGCTGGAACAGGGAGAAGCCAGTTGTGCTTTGGATTGAGATGTTGTATGCAAACACAATGGCAGGCAGGAAGAGACACCATTCTGAAGTTAGGGCGTCTGCCAGTTTATGCAGAATGTTGACCAAGGTGCTGTTAGCTCTCTCAACTATTCCATTAGATTCTGGATGGTATGGTGTGGAGAGCACTCCCCTCACGCCCATGAGCTCATTTAATTTGGGAATTACATGAGCATTAAAGTTTTTTCTGTTGTTGGTAAGAATGAACTGAGGGCAGCCATTTCAATGGATGATCTGTTCCAACACAAACCTGGCTTTTGATTTGGCGCTGACATGCTGGAGAGCTCTGGCTTCCACCCATTTGGTAAGCTAATCAATTGCTAAGATGATGTAGCGCAAACAACCAACACACATGGGCAGAGGCCCAACCACGTCTATGCTAACAGTATGCTAAGAAAACTTGGGCTCTACTGCTTTATACTGGTGCCTCCCAGTAAAAGGTTTCTTGTGTTGACACTCCATACAGTAAGTCAGGGTCTCTTTTACGTCAAAGAGGAGTTACTCCCAGTAATAGTGTTGTTGAAGTTGGTGGACTGTTTTTCTCAAGCCATCATGGCCCACAGCTTTGTGGGCGGCCATTACCAGGTCTGGGTGTTCTGAAGGCCTTGGAAAATGTATTTAGCACCCTTGTGATACTTATACAATTTCTGGTTCTCAACCTTACAGTCCTTTTGGAGATCTTGGAGGATTGCCTATAATTTATCTGGTTTGTCCTCAAACTGGTTATTTAACATCTTATGTACAGTATGTTGGCCTGGGTTGCTACTATAGCAACTGTTGGTAGTCTTGATAAGCAGTCTGCGTTCTGGTGGTTGGCGCCTGAGTGGTGGACTATAGTGTAATCAAAAGCCTGGAACTTTAATGCCCATCAAGCCAGGCTTTCTTCTGGCTCTCTAAGGTTTTGTAGCCAACTGAGACTAGTGTAGTCTGTGACCACAGTGAAGTGTACCCCATGCAAGTATACCCTAAATTTCTTGTAGGCATATATCACAATGAGGCATTCCCTTTCAGTGACCATGTAGTTATGCTCATGTATGTTCAGAGAGCGGCTAGCATAGGCCACTGGGTTCTCTGCCCCTGTGTTGTCCAATTGTGAAAGAACGGCCCCTAGGACAGATAATGAAGCATCTGTATGCACCACAAAAGATCTGCTAAAGTCCAGTTATCTTAATACCAAGCTGGAAGACAGGCTGATGCGGAGGGCATTGAACACTTCCTGCCATGCTATTGTCCATAAGAAGGGGGGGCCATTCTTTAGTAGATGAAACAGGGGCTTGCCAGTATGCGCAAAATTGGTGATAAAACAACGGTAGTACCCTACCATCCCAAAAAAGACCTGGATATTGTGTTTGCTTTCTGGCTGCTTCATCTTGGTGATAGCCTCCACTCTGGCTGGTTGGGGGCGGAGTCCAGTTGTATCCACAAATCCAAGGTACTCCAACTGATCCTTAAAGGATTGACATTTCCAGGGTTTGATCTTCAAGTTGGCTTCTGGCAACCTCTTAAAGACAGCCTCCAGGTGCTCCGTGAAAGTTCTTGAAAACATGTTGATATCATCCAGATAAACTAGGACGTAGGAGAGCTTGAGATCACCAAGGAAGGTTTCCATGGCCTGTTGGAAGGTTTCAGGTGCATTACATAACCCTTGTGGCATTTGAGTCAGATGAAAGAGGCCTTGAGAAGTGATTATTGTGCACTTCTCTTATTCCTCTGGTGGAAGTTCAATCTGCCAGTACCCTGATATAAGGTCCATGGCGGAGAAGTACTTGGCTCCACCAAGCCAATCTAGTGTGTTGTCAATCCTGGGCAGCAGTTATGAGTCCTTCTTTGTAATCAAGTTTAGGTGTCGGTAGTCTATGACTACCTGGTTACTTCCGTCCTTCTTTTTTAAATCAGGATGAGTGACGCCCAAGGACTCTTGGATGGGATCAACATGCCTCTGTCTAGAAGTTGCTGGATTTCATTGCTCACAGTCTCTTCACTGGCCTTCAAGTGTTGAAATGATCAGAGGCGGACAGGTTTTTTATCTCCTGTGTCTATGTGATTGGTGACCTCAGTGGCACACCCCAGATCAAAGTTGTCCTCCGCAAATATGCAGCAGTATTTTTCAAAAAGCGCACTGGCTTGCTCCTGTTCAGTATCATTGAGGGAAGATAGGTCGGCCAGTGGTGTGGTCACATAGGCTGATGCTTCAACTTGATCAGGTAATCCTATTTCTGATAAGTCTCCAATACACTCAAAACTGTCCAGTTCTTCAACTGGTAGAAGATGAACAAATTCTACAATCTGGTTCTTCTTGATGTGGATGTTGTGCCCTTGAAGATTGGCCAGTAGGACATGAATTTTTCTATGGCCAGGAACAATTATCCCGGGGGCAATACACAGTTCAAATCTTGAACGTCCCCATGGCTGATGAACTTCACCATATAGTCCTGTGGGGATGTCTAAAGTTAAACCCGTGTTGATAACCTGCTGTTGGCCAGATTCCAGTGTAATAGTTGATTGTGAACGGAGCGGAATCTCTTTGTGCTCCTTGATCTGGGTGGGCAACCATTTCCCCTTTTTCCCTGTACAGGTGTAGGGAACTGCCACCACACCATCCTTAAAACACCAGATTAATTCTAGGTTTTACCTTAGCCAGTGGTTTTGCATCCCATGTGTAGTACAGTGGGATGGTCTGTCAAAGGATAGTCAGAGTGTTGTCTTTTATGTCTAATCTGACCCTGTATTTATGTAGAAATGCAGTACTAATGAGTATGTTGTAATTTTCACTAGTAAGAACCACTGCAGGAGAGGACACTACAATGGAGCCAAAGTGCATTGGCAGGGCGCTGTAAGCTCCTTCAGACATGGTGGTGTGTTTGCCGGCAGTACCAAATACTCTGGTGTGCACAATGTCAGGAGCAATACCTAGCTTCTTGACAAGGCGGGTTGACACAATATTAATAGGGGCGCCACTATCTATTATGGCGCACACCTTAACTTTATTGACAGAGATATCTGTGTATGTACATTCAGAGTAGAGTTCAGAGTTTAGATTTAATACATGTACACCCAAGGGTGCCAGAGTATTGAAGTACTGTTTGAGACTTTGACCAATCTTGAGGAAGTTGGCCTCAATGGTCTCAATGGGAAGGGAGAATTGGACTCCCTTCAAGGAAGGCAGGTCGCTGGCTACGCTAGGACCAAAAGCAAGGCAAGTTTCCTGGACTTGAGCCGTGTACAGTTTGGAAACTGTCTCTACAGCATTTGGTGGAACCTTCCTTGGGTGTCCCCTACCTCTGGCAGGAATAGCATATGGATTTTCTGACACAAGCATGTGTAAAGGATCCTCTTTGAATTCCTGTTTGGGGGCAAAGTGGGATGGCTGACTGGCCAAAGGCAGATCAAATATTGATGCCTCTAGTGTTGTTGTCTTAGAGGAAGCTGTATTAGTCACAGCTGCCTCTGATGGCTGGAGGTCTGGTTCTTTTGGAATAGGGGAAGTGGCAGACTCAGTATGTTCCTCTACTGGCCCACTTTGGCTTTCCCTGCTCTTCCTGTTTTTAGTTGACCACTGCATTTACTGAGGAATCACAACCTTTTCCCTTGCAAACACTGGCCCAGTGTCCTTTCTTACCACATTTGTGGCAAGGACCTGGCGGTTCCTTGGCCTTGTAGTCACTTCCTGATTTACCATTGGAGTCAGAAACAGCATTATCAGGCTTGGATCTGCGAGGTTTGTCCTTGGTGGGGGTAGACAAGCAATTATTCTGTCCTTTATTTGGAGCTCCAAATTGGGCCCCAAGGCGGCTCAAATAGCTGGTGATCTGTTGGTTGAGCTGGATTGAACCAAAATGGGGAACATGACATTGGCTAACTATGTGTATGACTGCAGTGCACGTCCCATGGTGATTCTGCAGTCCAACTCAGATAGGACACTGGCGCCTAGGAGAACCTGCCCTGCATGATAGAAGCAGTCCGCAAAGTCCTGAACAGACGCTTATTTTTTGAACAAGATGTTACTGAACTCTGCCTTTTGAGCTTGCAATCTGGTTTCACTGCCAAATTCCTCAATAACAGCCTGATGTGCATCTTCATAAGTCCAATTGTCCAGTGGTAGGCGGGGCACAATGACATCTACACAGGTGGAATCAAGGGTGTTTATGAGGATGATTGCCTTCATATGATCACTTGCACCTCTCATGGACATTTCAAAGAGGCAGATGAAAATTTGAATATTTTCATTTCAATCAAACTTTTGCAGGTTAAGCGGCTTAAACTTATTATTAGGGACAGTCAGTTCCGTGGCTTCCTTTCTAGTGGTGTGGGTATTACCAGCATGTGGTACTGACAAGAGAGTAAGAGGAGGCAAGGCTACCACTCCTAAAGGAACTCTATGGGTGCCACCTGAATCATTACTCACGTGGTCAGGAGAGAGGTCAAAGAAGTCAGGCAATGAAGAGTTTTTCTGCTGATCTGGACTTGATGCCAGTACAGGTGACGCTCTTCTGCCTGCAGACGTGCTACTTTCAGAAGAGGCTATATTTTCCAATCAAGCCAGTCTGGCTAACACATTAGCTTCAAATTCCTTACATGAGGTTTCATTTCTGTGTACCCGCTCTAGCAGAGAACTGTAGTTGTTCTCCGCTGTTAATATTGTACTGGCTAAAAGATCCTGGCGGTTTAACAATTCCTTGGTCTGTAATTCAGAAGCAGCAAGATCACAGCAAAGCCATGCTATGTCTTTGCACAGCTCAGATGTTAAATTATGTGCATCTTTTACTGTGTCTCATAGCTTTTTCTGGCTCTTGGTGTATTCAGCGTGATCCAGACAGCACTGATGGTCCTCCTGTTTGTCATGAACATCATGATGGCTACGGCTAGTGGTCTTCATTTTGTTGACCATTTCTGCAATTCTGTTGACGTAATTAACTACCTTGGAGTGACAGGCGTCCTGCTTAGTGCAGATATCTCTGATTGACTGGCGCAAGTCCTTCTTCTGGGTAACAAGATCTGCCTTATCTTGACTGCTCAGCAGCATCTTCACGTGAAGGCTTAAGGTTACACAATGGTTGGTTACATCTGCAACCCATTGTGCACTCAGGCCTCAATTATCCAGGACACTGCCCATAAGCTGGCCAACCTGGTTGTTGAATTGGTTGACTATCCCATCTACCCTACCATGGGCAAAGACAGTGGAGTCACATAGATCTATCACAACGGTCTGTACAGTTGTGAAGCTGACTTCATTCAACTGACCAAATAAAAGTTGGCCAACTGTAGCTTGGAGCAAAAGCGGTTGCGCTCGTTCAACTCTAGCTCCTTTCTGGCGACCAGTTGCTGAAGATGTTTGATAGCCGGGTGCACAAAATATGCAAGCACCTCTTGGACCCTGCTCTGATATAGTTGGAGGAGCTGCCCCAGCTGGGTGTAAGTGATTTCCTGGTATCTGTGGAAATTGTTACTCAGGTTGATGGTAGTACCATCAATCTGGAACAAATTAAACTCAGCGCCGCCCTGAGGATTGTTGAGATTACGTCTACCATGTTGCAAAGCTTGCAAGACAGTGTGTACCTGCTCTATATTGTATTGTTGCTGGCTCATGATAACAGCAGTCCCTGTAATGTCAAGCTGGATCATATCCAGTAGAAGCGTGGGTGCTTCATATGGAGTCAGCTCTAAACGGAAGGATTGGTCTTGCTCAGTGTCTCTGGTCTCCATGTATCTTCTCCCGTACTTATCAACAAAGCCGGGGGTCAACAAGGGCAAGGCAGCGCCCTGACTTGACATCAATGGGAACTCATTTTTGTTGTGAGCACCACTGTCAAGATTTTTGGTTCTTAAAGAAGAAGTGATATAGTTTTTATTAGTTGTATTATGCATTTTGGGACAAGGAGATCTATATAAAGACAGATGTGTTTCCAATTGGTGTTGATGGATGCTGCAACTGGCTGTGTTCTGCTGCTGCTTGCGCCAAGTGATTTGAGAGTCTTGTGGTCTTTGGGACGCGACACCATCTTTGGTGGTTTGACAGGATTAAGAAGTAACAATAATACACTCTTATTGTACTTGACATTACTACTATTTGGCTTAGTAGTAATGTTGATGTTTTCTTATTTTTGTCTGCCTTCCAAGTGATCTTGGAAGGACTTTTTATAGTGTGCAGCTAGCAGCCAGACTGGCGTCTAGCTGTGGGCAACTCTTACTAGCTAGCCTATCATCCCAAGCTACTAGTTTCACCCCCAGAGTTGGATTCCAAACCTGAATCAGGCTTTGGAATGACATAATATTCTAGGCTGCTGATTTCTCCTCTTCAGCCTAGATATCCATTGACTTAGTTGTGGTCAACTAAGTTGACATCCATAGCCCAGGCCCTGTCTTATATTTGTTCTAATGTGCAGAATTTGCCTGGGTGGTCTTCTGTCTCATTTCTCGGTGAAACAGGATATTTTTATTTTCCTGCCTTTATTCTGTAGGCGGGTTTGCATCTGTTCCAGGATCCAGAATGCCTAGCATCTAATTATAGAAGCTTCTGGATTGGCCTGTGACCTGAGACCAGGAATGTCTTAGGTGTCTTCTGGAATCAAACTATAACAGTCTTGATATAGTTTCTCCATATTCTGGAATAGAAGTCTCAACCTGGCTGTGGCCCGTCTATTGTTAGCCAATAGCTTTAGTGATGGGAATATGGATCAGTCAACCCTGATAGATCAGGATTTCCTGACACAGTTTATCCAAGCTGTTGTGTTCTGGATTTCAGATTTTCCCTGCCTATTTCATGGCCATAGTTTTCCCCGGTGTGACTCGGCCAAAGATCCGCCACCCGGGGAAACCCAGCCCAAAGCCCCACCCGCTTGCGGCAATAGTAGATTTTAAATCTAGCAATTGATTGCAAGTGGGTGGTGGCACAGGAAATTGGGTCCGAGTGGGGCGCAGATGCCCCACACCCAATTTTCCCTTTCTTGACCTGCTGGTCAACAAATCCTGACCTCAAAGGAGGTCAGGTAACAGCTTACAGAACCACCATTGGTGGTATCTGTAAGCTGTCTAAATATTGCATTCAAGGAGGCCACCTCATCAAGATGTACCCAAAGGCTTTAAGTAACAATTGTCCCCACCAAACTACCTTAGTAGTTTGATATTTTACTCTCAATAAATATCTTGCCTCAATGATTCACTTATTTCAATATTTCCCAATCAGATTTGTAATAACCAGACTGCTAGATTCTGCTTTCTCACCTCTGCAATTTCCTGGTAATCTTCCACCTCCTGCTGAAATGATTCCTGAAACCCGCGAAATTGAATGTGAGCCTATCTATGCTGCTGATTCCTTGACGTTGAGCCAAATGAAGGTCTTCTTGATGTACCTGTTCATAATCTTCTGCTGCACCTTTCCTTATTCACTCTTCAAGGGTTATCATTTACAAGTAAACACACATTGTCTCCTCCTAATTGGTAATGCCATCCTAATTTGGGTGTACATTCCCCATTTAATTGATTACAACAAGCTCTCTCTACTTTACCCTGACATTATCAAACTACTCTAATTTTGATATATTGTATGGCCTGCGCATCTTTGTTGTTAGATCATTCTCTTGCATCATGGATATCTCAGTGGTGACTTCCACAATGCTCATTACTTCATTTTGGAGTATTTTTGCAGTGGTTTTCTTTCCCCTGTTATACCCATCCTTTGCAAAGATATAGATCACACAACCTTGTTGTACTTTACTCTCACGCCTCAAATTCTGGAAGCCTGCTCCTAGCCTTCCATCTCCTTTGTTAAATACTGCCAGAGAAATCTTGGCACTAACTGAGGAATGTACCTAGCATGGTTTCCCTCAGAAGCTTCTCAGCTTCTTACTCAAACAAGCAGAACCTGAATCCTGTGAGTGGTGTTTGTCTATTCTTGACCAAGCACCAAACTCCTTTGATGATGCGTCAACCCTAATCCCTTTGGTGACGTGCCAAGCTCCGGCAACTTCCTCTTTGATTGACTACAAAACCCTGTTTTCAAGTTCTCAAGGCCCTCAACCTCTATCCTTGCACCTCAAGCAGCTTCAAGCCAATGCCGAGAAGTCATCACTCCCTGAAAGCGCTAAGCTTGCGGCCCTCTATCTCAGCCTTGACCACACCGGTCAAAGTCTTTCACCCTAGCCACACCCTTCTGCTTCTGTCTCCAATATGATACAGCGCCTCCTGCAAGCAGTTGGGGGTAATCTAATGATGCCCCAGCAGCCAAATCAGCCTCTGTTATTGGAGGCTCCTCCCATGTTAAATTGCTTGAAAAGTCAACAGGAGCCAGCCACTCCACAAGGGCCCAATCCCCTGAGGTTTCTCAATCTCTTGTGACTCCAGCCCCCACTCTGGCTATAGCTCCTGTCATCAGTTCTCCTCCTCAGAGTATTCCTACCCTGGCTGCACTCTCCTTTTACAATATTGACAACTCCAGCGCTACCCTGGCAAACTTGAACTCTATTGACTCCCAAGCGCCCACTTCAGGTAACACTACCAATACTTGTAAACTTAACGTTTCAACCAGAACTGTCCGTTGCTATCCGCCAAGGCTCAGGCTATAGTGGATCTCCATGTTGCCACTATGAATAAGGTTGTGCCTGCTCCTTGTCTCAAGCCTATTGTCATTGAACCTGTGATTGACCAACCCTTTGTAGCCCTGAATGAGGACCTGTTGTCCATTCAAACAGCTCCTCAACTCCAGGTACAAGTTGATTCCAATCACCCCCCTCTATCAAATAAAACAAAGATGGGATATTTTTTGTTTCATTATTCCTTTGCTTCCACATCACATCTAACAAAAGCTGTAGCTTTAGTAGATACTGGTGCCACAGACAACTTCATTTCAAAATATCTGGTTGACAAACTAGGTTTGGAATATAATCCTGGTGCTCTGTGCAAAGGAGGGGTATCCAATGTCTTCCGTTCATTCAGACTATGTTGCCTGTTATCCTTCTCCATCAATGATCATGCCTTTGTTGCTGACTTCACAGTGGCAAAGCACCTGACATACCCGGTGATCCTAGGCGTGGAATGGTGGAAGGAGCACAATATCACCCCAATCCTCAAAGATAACTTACTGAGGATTGCTCATCCTTCCAGAATTTCCTTGGAGGTACCAATGATCCTGTTTGGGAAAGAAGCCCCTCACATCTCAATGTCAGTCTCAGCAACAACAAAACCCGCCACATCATTTGATGTCCTTCCGTCGTACCTCTCCCACTTGAACACAGCCTTTGATTCCAAGCTGGCTGATGGTCTCCCCACACACTCACAATTTGACTTTGAGTTTAAACTCACTGTTGATTTGGTGAAAGTTGCTTCTCCCATATATCCCTTGAATTTAAAGGAGGAACAATGCTTAGAAGAATGAACAAAGGGCATGGAAGCCAAAGGACAGATCTTTAGGAAATCTTCTTCTATATGCTCTTCACTGCTGTTTGTTCAAAAGTCTGATGGATCATTACGCCCCTGCATTGATTTTGGTAACCTGAACAATGTGACTGTACTGGACTCATACCCCATGCCCATTGAGTCTCAGATCTCCAGGGAGGTGGAGAAAGCTAGAATCTTTTCAAATCTGGACCTCTTAAATGCTTTCAACCAGATTCACATCAAAGAAGGTCAGGAATGGCTCACCGCTTTCAGGACTAAGAAAGGCATTTTTCAGTACCAGTCATGCCCTTTGGTCTAAAAAATGCCCCGGCAGTATTCCAGAAGATGATCAATGCAGTCTTAGGTACCTCATTGGGAACTGTGCTATAGCATACATGGACGACATCTTAGTATACTCTCCAGATGAGGAGTCTCATGCCACCCACCTTTGTGCTGTAGTAGAAAGGATCCAAAAGGCCAATCTTGTCATCAAACTGAGCAAATGTGAATTCTTCAAGAGTAAAGCTTCTTTCTTAGGAAATATGATTTTGGAGAAAGGCCATGCCATTTCCCCTGACAAGGAAGCTGCAATAAGGAATTGGCAGACCCTGACAAACATTACCCAACTCCGCAGTTTCCTGGGAACATGCAACTTCTTGAAACGCTTCACCCCCCACTTGTCATAAACAGCAGCCCCCCTTTACGCTGCTAGTGGAAAAAAACTCTGGAATGGTCCACACAATGTGATGCTGTGTTCAATGCTGTTAAGAACATCATGTGCTCTGCAATCATGTTCCGCCATGTTGATGCCTCCAAGCCCTTCATCTTAGCCACAGATGCCTCCAAATTTGCCATTGCCTCAGTCCTTCTACAAACTGCTGATGATGGACTAGAATACCCTGTGGGCTATTTCTCAAGAAAAATGAAATCTGAGGAGCTCGGGTACATGATCTATGACAAGGAGCTATTAGCAGTAGTAGAGTCTATGAAATACTGGCAGTATCACCTTTGCTCAGCCACACACCCATTTACAGTAAGGACAGACCACAAAGCCCTACTGTATTACCGGGAACCTTATCTCTTAACTGAACGTCAGACCAGATAGTATGAAGTCCTAGTCAAGTTTAAATTCCAATATGAGTTTATCAAGGGTATTGATAACCATCTTGCAGACCCCCTCAGTCGCAACCCAGCATTCCTTCCTGACGTTAAGGCTGAAAAAGAATTTAATACAAAGGTCATGATTCCCCCCAGCGCCCTTCTATCCTCTCCTCCAATGGGAACAATCTGTACCCTAAGTGTCCAAGAACCTGCCAACCCAGACCTGGTAGCTAAAGTCAAGTTGCTGCAACCTTTAGACAAACGGTATCCCCAGTTGTTTAAGTTGACAAGTCAATCTACTCCCCACACCTGCTACAGTTCTGAAGACAGTACCTTACTTCACAATGGTTGCCTGTGGGTACCTGATGGTGATATTTGCCTGGAAGTCATCAAGGCACACCATGACAACATATTGGTTGGTCACCAAGGGAAAAATAAGACCATAGAGATAATCCGTAGACAATTTGATTAGAGAGGTCTCACATCAGACATAGCTAAGTACTTGAAGGGCTGCATGGTTTGCCTGAGGGCAAAGCCCTCCCGTCTCAAACAGACAGGTCTACTGGTACCCCTAGAAATTCCAAATGGGCCATGGACATCTCTTTCTGTTGATTTCATAGTAGAACTTCCTCCATCAAATGGTTATGATGCAATCATGATAGTAGTAGATTGTTTCACAAAGATGAGTCATTTCATCCTCTGCCAAACCACAATCACATCAGTCCAGATGGCCAAACTGTTTGTCAACAATGTTTTTGCCCACCATGGAATCACCCAAGAGATCATAAGTGACAGAGGCCCCCAATTCACAGCACAATTCTGGGAGGAATTCTCCAGACTCCTAGGCATTAAGTTATGCAGATCAACAGCCTACCACCCCCAATCCAATGGCCAGACAGAGAGGGTGAATCAATGTTTGGAAACATTTCTTAGATGCTACTCTAACGCTGAACAAGATAACTGGTCCCAAAACATACCAATGGCCCAGTTTGCTTACAACAATGCCCCACACTCCTCTTCTAATGTCTCACCATTCTTTGCAATTTATGGCTACAACCCCCACTGTAACTTTGGCTCACTCTCAGGTAGCAAAGTGGAATTGGCATCCTCATAGGCAGCAGCTTTAAAAAGAATCCATGAAGAAGTCAAAGTGTCCTTGACTCATGCCGTGACAATTTACAAGGCTTATGCAGACATGAAAAGAAGAGAGGGCTCAGCATATGAAATTGGTGATTAAGTACTGGTTGACTCCCGGAACATGCGACTAAAAGTACCCTGCCGGAAGCTAGGCCCCAAAAGAGTAGGTTCATTCAGAATCTTAAAGAAGATTGGATCTTCAGCCTACCAACTGGACCTCTCTCCCTCCTTCCACATCTTCAGCACATTCCATGAATGCCTATAAACTAAGTATGAAGGTCCCCCAGTATCTACTCCTGACCCCATAATGGTGGACGGACAACTGGAATATGAACTAGAATCAATAATTGCATCCAAACTATCTCGCAAGCGCCTGCACTACCTAGTAGCCTGGAAGAGATACCCAGCCTCAGAAAACTGTTGGATTCCCCATTGCAACCTCACTCATGCCCAAGAAATGCTCCAGGAATTCCATGAGAACAATCCCCAAGCAGTAGGTCCAGTAAAGGCCACCCTAGCTGCCATGAAACTCCCTCCTGCCCACAAGAACTATGCATTGGCAGCACTCCCAGGAGGTGGGAAGTCCCTGTTACCAAAGAAGGAGAGTAATGTCATGGCCATAGTTTTCCCGGGTGTGACTTGGCCAAAGCGCCGCCACCCAGGAAAACCCAGCCCGAAGCCCCGCCCGCTTGCGGTGAACATAGATTTAAATCTAACGATCAATCACAAGTGGGTGGTGGCACAGAAAATTGGGTCCAAGTGGGGCGCGGATGCTCCACACCCAATTTTCCCTTTCTTGACCTGCTGGTCAACAAATCCTGACCTCAAAGGAGGTCAGGTAACAGCTTACAGAACCACCATTGGTGGTATCTGTAAGCTGTCTAAATATTGCATTCAAGGAGGCCACCTCATCAAGATGTACCCAAAGGCTTTAAGTAACAATTGTCCCCACCAAACTACCTTAGTAGTTTGATATTTTACTCTCAATAAATATCTTGCCTCAATGATTCACTTATTTCAATATTTCCCAATCAGATTTGTAATAACCAGACTGCTAGATTCTGCTTTCTCACCTCTGCAATTTCCTGGTAATCTTCCACCTCCTGCTGAAATGATTCCTGAAACCCGCGAAATTGAATGTGAGCCTATCTATGCTGCTGATTCCTTGACGTTGAGCCAAATGAAGGTCTTCTTGATGTACCTGTGCATAATCTTCTGCTGCACCTTTCCTTATTCACTCTTCAAGGGTTATCATTTACAAGTAAACACACATTGTCTCCTCCTAATCGGTAATGTCATCCTAATTTGGGTGTGCATTCCCCATTTAATTGATTACAACAAGCTCTCTTTACTTTACCCTGACAGCCTATAGGGATCCAAAATTTTCAAAAAAAAGGTCAAGGGTGGCTTTCTTTTTTCTGGACAAGCCATTCTCTATATATTTCTCTAATAAATATTTATTTTTCTAGAAAAGCTGAATTCAAATTATGATTTTTCATATTTTAAAGTTTGAAAGAAATAAATACATTTTTCATCTTTAAAAAAATCAAAATCAAAATCAAAAACATCTGGCTGGGGACGTGTACGGAAACGATTCTGGAAAGATTGTTGCTATGACAGTTTTCCAGAACCTTTCTGGATCTGAGATGGATGGCTGCTTCTTTATAAACCAGCCATCATTTCTAATCCACTGCAGCCCAATCTGATGGTTTACTGGTGCTTTTACCGTATAGCTTGCATTGTTTTCTTTCGGGGGTTATGGTTGGTAGACAATAGCTTAAGCAGCAGGGATGTGCTGGGATCCAATCAGGTTTACTATTTAGATGGGAGTGATATAGGATGGTTGTATATGATTCAGCCTGCTTTTAAAGACGATGGTTCTGATTGGTTAGGCATGGATCACGATAATTTCGGGATCTCCCGGTAGGATGTCTAAATGGGTAGCTTACGGGGTGAAGGTTGGAGCTATTTGGATAGATTGATAGGGCGTGGGATGTTTCCGTTATGGAACGGTGGTGATTGGACGTTGGAAATGATCTCATTTGATCTTGGGTGACCCTAGGGCTGCTTCGGCAAGTGCCAGCTCGGGGCGGTGCATCCAGGCGGTTGCCTTTGGAATATCTAAGGAAGATTTTTACTGGGATGGCCCGGAGCTAGCAACCGCTTGGAGATGGGCCGAAGCAGCTCTGCTGGAAATTTTTTGGTTTGGTGTTTTGGGTTGCTTTCTGGGGTTCATAGTTTTAGTCACATCGCTTTAAAAGGTGGAGTTATATTGGTGGGATGAAAGATGGGGAATTCAAGTTGCATCTGTTGGTCGGGATTGTGGTGGTGATCTTGTTATAAATGACGTCACAGGGTTGGCTGGTTGGCGGGCGATATTCTCTGAATTGGGGTCTGTATACCGGGGGCGCTTGGAGCCCCAAGTTTCCGTGAAGGCTGGGGTAAATTGAGCCTGATTGGGGCCGGATGTTTGGTGGGGCGGTTGATCGGCATGCGACCCGATCCGAGAAGGCAGGAAGCTGGTTCGAGTGGCAGAAGGGAAAGTTTTAAAAGCATCGCGAGTGATTGGTTGGAAAGTCCCGAAGTCCCAGCGATTTCGTGGCTTTTGGGATGAAGGTATACGCCTCAATCCCCAGCAAGGAGGGGTTCTTCTGAACGGATCGGGTTGATCACTCGTTTAAGCCCTAAAGTGATGCGAGCTCTGCTAGACTCGGCTCGGCTTAAGTTTGGTTAGGACTGCTTAGGCCAAGCCCTAAGCAGGCGCGGCCAGTTTTGGCCCAGGGTGACTCAATTCAAAGAATTATCTAATTTTTGTTAAATATGCGAATATTATATTCTGGCTGTAGCGACGCAGAGCTGGAATCTAGCCGGGGCAGAGCCAAAGCATTCCTAGTTTGGCTAAGCCCTGTTTTGAAATTAACAACCAGTTGGTCATATGTCAAGAGACAAAGATGTGGAAAAAATGACATGCTCAAAGCCAGCGTTATTGCAGACCAGTTGTGATTTATTTGGTAGGAGGGACCACTAATAAACCAGGGGGACTAATGAATATTTTTATTGGAGATTTTTTTAACGCACATGAAAAATTAAAAAAACATACGCTCTGGATCAACATACTTGGTCAACGGGGTGAACCTTAGACGGAAAAAGATCCGCAGGGCATCGGTGTCTCGGGCGGCAACGCGCATAATTATACCACCAGGAACTTCGTCAAGCGGAGCCACGAACCACATGAGGTCCTTGCGGTAGAGGGAGGGATCAACCTTGAAATGCTCAAACTCCTTCAGGAGCGAGGCAGCAAGGTCCTGGAACCGTGGCCCGACTAAAAATATGGTAGCAAAAGTAGAGTGCTCACCCATGCGCTCAGCAAGGGGGACTTCGCCCGTCTGCGTTAGGGTTGTAATATCGCGCGCTTTTAATACACCGCCGATGCGAATAGATATTTTAGAAAAATATGAGCGCAGGGCCCATACCTCACCTGACTCTTTGCGGCCAGAGGAGTACCAGTCCAGTAGGACAAGCGAAGAAGTGGAGTCTTCTAGATCAAAAGTCTGATGCTGATGGTAGATGGCGTCATTATAGCAGACGACAGGGTCGGGGAGGAAGAGGCAACTGGAGCCAGCACCAATAGTTACATTAGAGGCTTGTGCTGAGGGATGGCGTAGTGGGTTCTTGAAAACTTTTGTGCTTCCTTGGGTAAGGAGTGTAAGGTTGGCGCCGCCGGTGACAGCAGCATCGAGAATAGTAACGTCCCCCTGTACAATACCACCACCATAACCCATCATATAGCATGTCTTACTGATGGGGTTAGTAACCATTTGCGGGCATAGCAGCTTAACTGGGTACCGTGAATAGAGCTTCTTCACGGAGGCAGCCGGCATAGGAGCCATCCTGCCAACAACATGTATAACGCCAGTGGGTACTAAAGTTTTGAATTTCTGTTCAAGGTTTGGGATGGAATATTCAGGTGCCATTGTAGAAGACAAGGGTCAAGCCACTTCTTAAATAAATGGATTGTTTTCCATCCGACGGGACTTGGGCTCGTTTCTGTGCCGTTATGACAGAAGAATCGTCAATACCCGTTTATGATTGACAATGCTTTTGGCGTGGGAAACTGCAGGCAGGTTATTTAACGGAGCATTAATTTCAACTTGAAACGAGCCAAATCACATCAACCATTCCCGAGTTTTAAACAGGTTTTAGATACCGTTCAAGGCTTACCAAGAAAACAATAGGCTTCTTACCCAAGGCTGTGCTGACCAAACCGAGTATAATTAAACCAGGCCAATCAGAAGTCGCTCCATACCCTTGTTCCCATACCTCACTAGAGAGCCAGGAAGGGCGACTGGCGTGACAGTGGCGCGAGAAACTGGGCCAATCAGGGCGTGGGAATTTTGTCACCAAGCCATTTTCTCATGGAAATTAAATATCTCACATCCATGAACCCTTATTCTCTTCCTTCATACTTGGCCAATAAGACAAGCCTATTTTACCTTGGTTCACCCCAAAAGCACACACCATTTATTTACAGTATGTGCAGATATCCACTAAACTGATGATTTATAGCAGCTTTATCAGCAAGCTGTGAAGGTATCCGTGATGCAATCCTCTCAAGCTATTGCCATGCTTTGAAACTTTACCGCAGTCTTGGATCTTGATCTATTTGATCCTATCTACAAGGTATTTCTGCAGCCTTGATGTTTGTTCCTCACTAGCACATTGGCTTGAAGCTAGTGCTCTTGAAAAATCATTACTTCCCTTCAAATTTATGGCTAAGTTTAGAATTTATAAGGAATTGAGCATTCTTATTTTATTATATGGCTGAATCTCTAAAACAAGGCCCAATGTTGCACACCTCAAGTACGGTGCTTGTATACCAATTCACTACAGCCTATATTTAAGTTTGAAGTCACCAATTTCATTTTTGGTTGAATGCAGTTGCCTTTAGAATGAAACTTCGTTTTGATTTGAAAGACAAGTCTCACCAAAGTATTCACCTATAAAAACGATCTTTCATGCAAGTAAATGTTACAAGGTATGACTAAAAAGGTGGATTTATTTACAGCCATCTCTGCACATGGATTCCAATGACGTCATATAATTCGACTAAAAATGCTTTAATTCACCTTGACATCATCTGACTTTAAAATAAAGTGCTCTTTAAAGTAAATATTTCGCGTGGCTAATCCATCCCATTAGAGACTATCAATCAGACCTCTGAAATAACCTTCCGTAAAAGGTAATATCAATCAACATTGCGTGAATTCTTTTTTTAAAATCCATCTACCAGCACTTGGAATCAAACCAACTCCGGGGAGGCAGGAGTGTTCAACCCCAAGCTCCGATAAATTTACAAGTTGAATTCCGAGGTTTACCCGCCTCCATCTATAAAATAAATGGTTACTTAATCAATCCAGATCGAGCTTGCTACACCTCTGTTAAAATTTGCTTACCCCACTAACTATTTCGGACAATGTTTATCGGCCGATTAAATCAACAACCAACCGAGCCCCACGAAGATTCCTTTCCAGGTTAAAAATATTTAGAGCAGCTCTCCATGGCCACCCAATCGGGTCCCTCGCTGATACATCCATCAAAGTTTATAAAAGGTACCGCCAATCAGATCATACCATTCCCCCCGATGCCGTGATACCTAGGGCTCCTGAAGATCTAAAGCTAAATAGACCCAACATCTACCCTTCCAATCGATGGGGTATCGTTCAGGATCCCAGCTGTCGCAGATAATTAAGCTAAGCTCCGATACCCTGCCAAATCCAGCCTCAACTCCCTCGGAAAGCCCAGCCCCAAAAGTTCAGGCCCTAGTTCCAGCCCCCAGCTTTTTTTTAAAAAAACTAGAACAAACCTTGTATTCTTCGGTATTCTTTTTAAAGAAATAGAACTGTTATTAGAGCTCTTTAAGAGCAGCGGTATAAAGGACCGCAGCCAAAGGGAATTGGGGATAGGAGGATACTGTCACATCATTTGTTGGATTGTCCATCCACTCCATGCTGGAAATCCAACTACAGGTAAGGTCCAATGAATCACCATTACAAAAAATATAGAGGCAGGGCAAGCAAGAGCAACAGTAAGTGAACCTAGGACCTCTGGAGCCGAGTTGAGCGCCTCAACCAACTCAGGCATTTTTTGGGGGGTTCACAATTTTATTTGGGGTTCAAGACAACATTAAAAGGAACACAGCCAAGAGAAATGAGAATGGGAAGATATAAATTAGGGGCTATAGGTGTGGAGGGGTATAGATATCCTTTCACTGGATTCCCATGTGGGAAGCCATAGACCCAGAGGATAATTCCTTCAAGTGTTTGTGGGCACCAGGTACTGTGTGGCCCCACCTGAAGTTTTGTGTAAAGGCCTTTTCAACCAGAGATTCAAACTTTTCTTTCATGGGGGCTGGAGTGGGCACCATCAAAGATGACTTCAATTCTGGTCGTGTGGATTATCCATAATGCAAGGCGGTAAGCCATCACTCAGAATGACTTAGGTTCATGCTTCAGACTCTTCATGAAAAAGAGGTCAAACTTAGGGCAGAAGAGCCTTGTGAGCCCCGACATCTGTGCCGCCTGGGTCCAGAACCTGCTCTCAGTGAGGCATCCAAAGTAAGCATGTTCCAGGTCAGCATCTTTGTATGGGCAGAGGCCACACATATGTATAGGATGGTCTTGCAAGAAATGCCTTTCAGCCAACTTGGGCACCCAGGGCCCTTGCATTCTTCAATACTATTGGGTGTGAAATTGCTTGAGCATCCAGCAGTGCAATGGGTTGGCTAGAGAGAGGTTTAACCTCAAATAAGCTGCTATCATCCAGGGATAGGAAGGGTTTACACAAGCCATTTTTCTATAGCTGATCTATAGTGTACAAACCAACAGATCTGTGACTGTACTACAGTCACGTTGGGCTGTGGTTTCACAAGGAGGTTGAATGGTGATGAATTTCATAGATTGAAATGCAAAACAATAGGATTGGCCTTGGAGAGATTTTCCAGCGTAGTAATGATTTACCCAGGAACCAATTAGGCTGTACTAATCAAGGGCTGAAATGAATAACTGAACAATTCAGATTATGAGACTAGGTGTCTCAAACAGTCTAATTAACCATGGAGGTTAATTGATACCCAGGAATCAATTAGGCTGTACTAATTGAGGGTCGAAATGGACTTGGCTGTGTCAAGTAAAGACTAGGTGTCTTAAACTGATTGATTAACCTGTAATACCCAGTTATGGTAGGTATCACTTGCAGGACATAGGGTATCAGGTTAGCAAACTGAAACCCAGTCAAGGCGGTAACAATAAGGTACACAGTTATGAGCTGGCAGAAGATCTTTGCATGCACATTGTATCTCCAAAAACTCCTGGCAAAGTAGGTCAAGATATAGTACATGAACGTGTACATGGCAATGGAGAGGGTTGAATGTGGAGACACCAAAGGAGGCCAAGGTCCAGTTTGGGATGAGTTCAGTTGACCAGGATCATAGTAGGAGTCTTGACCTAGTCCTTCTGGAGATGGCCCAAAGAGTTCTGGACCTGACTGGTAGCCTCCAATCCCAAGGCAAGCTGTGAGCACAGCTGTGAAGATGAGGTGGTTCATCTTCCTTGGATTGGAGGGTTGGCAGGGGCTGATTGGTAGTTTTAACTTGTTAGAGGTAAGTTGAATTTCACTTTATTGAGGGTATTAATCTCAATAATAGCACAAGCTATTACTGAGGGGGATCCTTTATTTATAGTGCTCCCTACTTGCAAACTTTTGTAAGTGGGAGTGAAAACAAGGGACTGGAGATCCCAGAAGTTTAGATAAAGGTTTTGGGAAATGGGGTTTGAGAAGGTGGCCAAATTCTTGTTCTTGGGCAATCTGCTGGAGGTTTGGCCATTTGTGCCTGGAGCCAATGATGTCCCCTGATTGTGAAGTCAGCTGATGGGAAAGGCTCATGGGGCTTTCCAAATCTATTTTTGATTTGGAAAGGTTAGTTTGGCTGGGGTCTAGACCTAAGCAAGTGTTGTGGCCCTCTGAATCCCATTGGCTTGAGGTAAAATTATTTTTAACTTTTGGAACCTGGTTTGGTCTATTTTTGGAAGGGTCAGGATTATTTTTGGATTCTGCACTTGGGTTTGCCCTTTCTTCTGCAGGGCAGAAATTATTCCCTGAATTTTTCCCTGTGGTCAGGTACTTTTCTGATTGGTTGTTTGGTTTGGTGACTTCTGATTGGCTGGGGAATGGGGCCTGGGAGCTGGCAGTGGGCCCGCTGGGGGAAGGGTGGGCAAGCAGGCAGGAGGCTCACGGGGGTGGCAGGCGTCTGCGCGGCAGCGGCGGGCGCCAGCCCAGATGTTAAATTGTTCCGGTTTTCATAAAAATCCGTTTTTTCCAAATTTTGATTTTGATTTCCCCCAAATAAAGGGGGAAATTATTCATCAAATTTGGCCTTTGTAATTGGGAATTCTCCTATCTTTTCCCAACATTTTCCTTCAGTCAGAATTTGCTTTATGTCAGGAATATTCCTGACATAACCATGGAGGTTAATTGATACCCAGGAATCAATTAGGCTGTACTAATTGAGAGCTGAAATGAATAATCTGAACAATTCAGATTATGAGGCTAGGTGTCTCAAACAAAATTTATTAACTGGGAAGGTTAATTAATTGATACCTTGGAATATGATTGATGAAGATTTAATCATAGGGCCAAAATGGACTTGACTGTGTCAAGTAAAGACTTGTTGTCTTAAAACAGATTAATTAACTGGGAAGGTTAATTAATATATGCTGGGAATATAATTAATGGGGATTTAATTATATTGTTTAATTGCCTTGACTGTATCAAAAAGTTTGGTTAAGGTTAACCATAAGTAAACCCCCAAATTTTGGGTTAAAAGCACCGTTTTGGCAAGTTCATTAGGTTAGAAGCGCCACCTGTGATGAAAGTTGCGGGATAGTATGAAGCTGTCTATAAGTG
Organism: Entomophthora muscae; assembly: GCA_014839935.2. Taxonomy (NCBI): domain Eukaryota; kingdom Fungi; phylum Entomophthoromycota; class Entomophthoromycetes; order Entomophthorales; family Entomophthoraceae; genus Entomophthora; species Entomophthora muscae. Next base: position 147,798 of record QTSX02000818.1, on the reverse strand, counting down.
ATGGGGAATTACCACCCAAATCTACATAGAGTTAATGATTAACCACCAACACAGCTTCAGATACCATTTTGTAAAATTTCCAAATGAGATACCAGGATTAAGTAAAATGATCAATCCCAACTAGAATAGCCCAAGATAAATAGCCTGGGAAAGCATCAGAGTGTCTTCAGAATAAAATTCAGGACATTGAGATACAACAAGATTTTCAGCTTCAAATACAGGTGTAACAACTCTGAGATTAGTAGGCATTGCATTAATATTAGGCAGTGCCAACAACAAAGCACCAGCAGCCGGGGCCCATCTTCCAGTAATGATTCTGCTGAGGATCAGATTGTAGGGGATGTAACGCAACAACCCAACTACTGGATGCATTTCTTAAAATGAATTAGACCAAGGGATAAGTGATTTTTATTGAGTAAATTTTGGGAGGACTCAACTCTTAAGAGTTGAAACAGTGAAAGTTATTCAATATATATCAAAATTTGACTAAGCAATACCGCCTGGATCCTGAGCTCCTATTCCTTCTACATTGTCAAGTGAGTACTTAGTCCAGGTTGCAAAGAACCCTTTGGTGACCAACTTCTGATGACCATGCTGATAAATAAGCTCATATTGGGTGACCCTTAAATTATTTCAATTCATCAACATCAACCTAAAGGGGGGATCAGGTTCGACTGGCAAACTGGGGCAGTGTAACCCATTTTTGATCAACCGTTTGATTCAAGTCCATTAAATTGGACAATTTTGTTAAAGGGTTTCCAGCCTTAAGAGCTTTTCTACTTGGCCAAAAAATAATGGCATTATGGAACTCACTGTGACACTTCCTGGAAAAGTTTCTGGGTGCTAAAGTGGTGCCTGGTTCAAGTTTCAAAGCATTTTAATGGGGTGTTAATGCAAAAAAACCATCAAACGCAAAAATAACTAAATGTAGACAATGGTGTCTGTGCATTCAGGATTGATTATCTGGTTCCCAGTTAAAACAAGGATAGCTTGGATCAGAAATACATATATTCCACAGGGTTTTGGCACAGGAAGTCTGGAATACTTCAAGCCAAAACAATACATTTCCACGGAAGGAATCAGATGATTCTGGAATGTATTAGGGCACATTTTTATAGGTTAAGAGTGTGAAGATCTTTTTGGTAAAGGTATAGGCTGAATGACACTGTTATTTCATAAACCACGTGATATAAATCCAGGTGTGATTCCAGAACCAGAGGAATTTTCAGCCAAATATACACTGATTGGTATATAATGGAAACATGATAATAATTAATAAAAAATTATGCTTATTTGTGACAATGGTCGCTTTCCCCTCAATCATTTTGTGTTTTATGTTTTTGGCTTTTAACTGAAAGAAGACTACCATGAAATAAAAGAGATGATCTGCAGCTAAGACTATGGGAAGCAAAAAATGTGGAAGTGATCACCAGATGGTGACAAGTTTAACGCCAAGATTGCTTGCATGGAACCCAAGCTCATTGAAGCTTACATAAAGGGCTCCCTGTCAAACCGTGAAGAGTCAGCCTGGGATAATGAAGAAGCAATTATGAATTTCATGGATCCTCTACAAGATCTTACATATTATAAAGTTAACCTATGCTACAGCTGAACTGATCACAGCTCAGTATCTGAAAGGGGAAGCCAACAGTCTAAATGAAAAGAGAAAAGACTTAAGGCAAGATGGTATACTTATTTAGAAGGGTACTTTTTTGCCAGGAAAATTCCTGACACTAGCCAGATTTCTACAATAACCCTAACTTGGAACAAGAAGGAAATTGTGGGAACAGATAACCCCCATCATAACCAAGATCTCATGCCCCTAAACCAGGAAAAAGACAAAAATATTGGAGTTCAAACAGAACTTGGTTTTGACCAAAATGATTTATCAACAAGACAGGCACCCACCACACCCGCCAGTCCCTCCCATCTGCCACTCGCAACCCAGGCTGCTGCCAGCCACCTGCCTATCAGCCTTGCCTGCCAGCCACCTGCAGGTCAGCCTCCCAGGTCCCAGCCTGCCATCAACCAACCACCCTGGTCCCAGCTGCTTCCCTCCAGCCAATAAGAGGGCACCCTTGCCTATGGCCAATCAAATAAGTCTCTGTTCACAGGGTCAAAATTAGTAAACAAGCATTGTCCTCCAGAACAATGTTGCAACTGAACCAATGATAGCTCAGTATTTGATTGAGGAAGACAAAAGCCCAATAGAAAGTACAAGGATGAGAAGAATAAATAAGATTTATTAATCAGTATTCTGACCAATATAATATATGGGGGAAAGCCACAAGGCCACCAGAGGGTGGCACAGTGGCAGGTTCCATGTAAGGTTTGAAGCCAAGGAATAACTTGTGCGGGGATCAGCAATGTTGTATTGACAGCACTCCTAATTAGGGGATAGTGCCTGCAACTTGACATCACCAGCAGATTGATCCATGCCGTTAGTTACGTCATGGGGCGGCTCATTGAGCGCCCCCTGTGTATTGTGAGATACCTTGGCAGGCAAGAGGAGAATCTTGGTTGCAACAACAAGGACAACCCAGAGCTGCAAGTTTGAGCACCAGTTCTGACCCCAATCAATGGGGATCTGGGACTCAGGCCACATAGTTGGGGCCAGACTCCAGCAAACCATGCCCCCTAATACAAAAATAGATCTTGAGAGCATCTCAGATCCTTCCCTCCACATGACCCAAGACCAACAAAAGGTTATTGGTCCCATTTAAGAACTACAAAGCCAGCAACAGATTATAGGGGAACAAGAGTGGCCCATATTCCTAACACCCAATTCATGTGTTTCACCATCATCAAGTATATACTTCTTAGAAGTATAATAAACAAGATAAAAGTGAAAATTAAGAAGATAATGATACTTTATTTGATATGAGTTTAGATCATTATATAGTATCATGAGAAGCCACATGTTGTTCATGTACGTCATTGCAATCATGAAGCTTGTCCAAGTAGCATTCCTCTTAGGACTCTAAATGTTTGATCCCTGTAATAGATGGGCAAATGATAAGAGTGCCACCAACTTAATGATTAGTTGGGGAATCACTCAGGAAATTGCTTTCCCAAGAGGGAGTAATTAAAGATGTTGCGGCTTTCCCCCTGGGGTACTGAAAGGTGGAACCTTAGGAATTTTCTTGAGAGTGTTGGGGATTTGGGCCTGGTATTGATCCAGTTTTTCATTGGGTACAGGAAGGTGAGAGTTACATTGGGCTGTTCTTGCTTTGCACGGATGGAGGTGGTCATGGTGCATATTGTCAAGGAGCTGAATTTACAAGTATTCTGGTTGCCGCCAACACACTTAACATCCAGTTATCACCTGGGTTGGTGCCAATCTAATATAAAGTTCTACATACCAAGAAAGGAAAAAAAACCAATATCACATGACTCATCCAAGTATCCAGTGACTTGAACCCATTCTGCACATGATCATCCTTATCTTTGATTTGACTTATATCCCCACTACAGCGCAAGCTATATAAGTCAAAAGTATTATCCAATAAAATATACTTCTCTTATTTCTTAATTACATATTTGAAGCTTCCCCAAAAGTTGCTCCTCATCACTGGTAGCAGCTAGGGGGTTTCAACCACACCCATGAAAGAGAAAATGACTGAACAGAACCCACCCACCTTTTGTAAGGTCTCATAGTTTGGGGAAGATGGTTGTAAACTAAAGCTTTTAAACCTGTTATATTTATTTTGTTCAAATACAAAAAGGTAGGTAAGGTTTGTAGTAAAAACTAGACTAGGGCTCCTAGAAGCTTATAGGAAGTAAAATAAGGGCTGAGACGGTTGATAAATCCTAAGAAAATAAAATAGAGTCCAGTCTTAATGACTGAGGACTTGGTCAAAAATCTATTTCTAAGTCAGGGAATTGCTCACCACTAGTTGGAGGATTAAAACTATCAATAATCAAATTGTGGGTATTACTGTAGAAACTACCTAGCTGATGAAATAGAAAGTCAAAAGGAATCATAAGATAAAAGATAAAAAACTTAAACTAAAATTGGAAATGAAAACAAGCCACAAAACCTAACAAGTACCTTTTGAGATGCAAGTCAAACAATCTCAACTTATTGTTTAGACTGGAAAACCAAGCCTTTTTATTGTGCACTGTAGAATTGGGGTGCAAGGAATGGTGTCAAGAGTTAAACCAAAAATGGTTAGGAAGACATGCATGACAATTAAAAATAAAAAACAGAACTTGCAGTTTAGCTTGGTTAAGCTAAAACCAGTAAAGGGTGACTGGTAGGAGGAGAAAATGGTTACGGCAACTGTCCTTATGATGCAGAGCAAGCAAAAATTCAAGGAAAAATGGGTCTGAAGCTCAAAAGCAAAAATTAAGGGTAAGAACAAAAGTGAGATTTTTGGACTAACTTCTCAAGGTTCAACAAACAGGTCCAGGATTTGAAACCGGGTGCAAAGGTAAGGGAAGTTCAAAAACTGATATTAATCAGTCTTTAGCTCATAACTAGGCTTTAAAAAAGCCTAATTTTAACTTAAAAAGTGGAAAATGAAGAGGAAAAGCAGGAGATTGTGCATGAAATAATAATGACCAATACTGAAAAGAATTAAAAGCCAATGAAAGCCAAAAAAATAAATAATCAGGGTAGCAGCTATAAAAATGTGAATCCTGACACCTTTGCTCATGTACTAAACCAGGCTACATCTCAGGATACCTGGAAAACGTACTTCTGCGCCCACAATATCAATAAATATATACCTAGTGGATGTACTGTATTTGAAGGACTGGAAATGCCCAAAGAATGCACTAAGATAATTCAATACAGTTGCTCTCTTCAACCACAGAAAACACACAACTGCCTATCACAGGAAAAGTTACCAACACCAAGTACATTGGTATCTACAAGTTCTTTGGTCTAGCCAGTTGATGATATTTTCTTTTTTTTTACCACTCAGCTGCTAAACTCTGCACCAGCTGCATCCCCCACAAAAAATGGGTCCAGGAAGCCAGTAAGAGCCTATACAAGGCCGCAGCTAACTGGTTTGCAACTTGGGTTGGCTCATAAGCTGACAACAAGCTTGAAAACTGGGAAGAGTTCAAAGCAGACATCACCCACAATTTCTGCATCACCGAATCCCTCCAAGACATTGTAATACAGCTCAGCAATCTTCCTCAGAAGACCACTGTGGTGCTGGGTGCCACTCCCTAGTAGTGCCTTATTTGGAATGCTTTCTTATTTGGATAAATATAAGGGTAACTGCTTCCTTTTTTGTTTTTTATTGGAAGGTGATCCTCCAAATTACATAGTGTTGTCTCCAATTATAGGCCAATTGACACACCTGCGGCTAGCCGCAGATGCGTCAGAGAGCAACCCATCAGAATGGGTTTTCCTATGGCAATTAGTGACCAATCAAAGCATCTGCAGCTAGCCGCAGATGCATCAATTGGCAACCCATTGAAAGAGGTTTACATAAAAACAATTAATGACCCATTGTTTGTGCCCACTATGTAAATTGATATAATGATCTTCCGCCCCTCTGTTTGCCAAAGTAGAGACCCTGAAAGAGAGTAGTCTGAAACCTTATTCTACCCTCTATTCCCCAGAGACAGCCCTACTATGAGCTGCAACCACCTGACCTCAGATCACATGCCCAATTGTTCACTTCTTTCCCAATCCAATCCATTTCCTTCTGAATATTCCCCAGTATGTTTCAGCCCTCCAAGAATAAGCTCATTGCCTGACAGTCTAGACCCTAGTCAGCATGACTCACCCTTTCTTTTCCCTCCTCCTCCTCAAGTATAAAAAGACCCCCTAGGGTTCCCAATAAACAAGAAATTATACACTTACACAACAATAGACTTACACATCTTAGATTACTTGCAGAGCCCAAAATTAGAGGTTATGTTGAGTAAGGAGAATATAGTCCTGTTGTGTATCTAGTTGCTCAGCTACTTCCCAATCATCCCTCCAGCCCTTATGCACCACATTTTCTGGTGCTCACTACAGGGGTATCTGCCACTTCCTGTCACACCGCTGCCGGAGACCTCTAGTCCAGGGACCAAACCTGTGACCCCAAACCCATGGACCGCCCACACCGTTCCACTGCCAACTATGCTTGTTACAACGCTAGCCCACCGCGCCCTGTCCATCCAACTCAGGTACGCAGAGGCCGGGGTTGGCCCTGCAATGCTGAGCAAGTTTCAACCCCCACCAAAGTCCCCCACCTTGAGGGTCAGGCCACCCCTAGCACAGGATCTCCCCAACTGCCTATAGAGGCTGAGGAACCTGCTGCCCCGGTCTCTGACCTTCCTTTACAAGCCCAACCTAGACCTCGCCTGTCTGTCTCTGCTCCCCAAACTGTTGAGCCCACAAGACAGCGCCCTACCTCAATCCGCCCACAAAGCCCCTCCCCTGCCCCAGATGAGGATCCTGTAGAGGACTTCTTTGAGGTGGATGAGGAACCTCCTGTCAACCTTCTTTGAACTCCTTCCCGGTCTTCTACATCAAGTGGAGACCACCGCCATCCTAGGGCTCTGTCTGGAAATCCTGCGCCCCCTCCCTGAAGACGTCAAACCCTCGAGCAAACTAGCTCCCGTGCTCAGTTTGTCACACATATAGAGCCTCTTCCTGTGCCTACTGCTCCTCCATCCTATCAGTCCGTCCCTAGTGCTCCCTCTCTACTAATGCACCAAGTTGCCCACCCTGGCCCCTCTGATGATCCCATCATATCTGATATGGAACATGTCTGCCGGTTTCTGAGCAAGAATGGGGATGTTCTCATCTCCACTGCCATAGACAATAACTGGAGGATCAAGGCATACCTGATCCAATTTAACCATCCTATGGTAACCGCCCTGGTGAATTGACTAGAGAAGCAAAATATTAGCAGCAAACAAACTATTGCAGCTTTGAACCAACTAAGGGACTATACTGAGTCAGCAGTAAACCCCCTTCAAGACCGTCTTCACCAGATCAGACATGAGCATGAGGTATTGGGAGCCATGCACTCTGACACCGTGACTATTGCTTGACAGATTACCAAGGACCACTCCACTCTCCAACAGCAAGTAGTCCAACCCTTGGTTGAAGAAGTGGCCAACCTTAGAGGTCACTCAAACCAGCATGACATAGATATTAGTGATATACAGGCCCAGCTGACAGATATTCGAGAGGCTTGTAACCGGTGGGCTGGAAACACCGCGTCTAGAATCAACCAGGCTCAGGATGACCTAGAGATCTTGAAAACTGACTTCAACTCACTTCAAAATGATCTCGCACAAACACAAGAAGATCTGGATGTTGTGGGAACTGAGGGCAACACAACCTATGCTAAGGTAGAAGCGCCAAAGGCGGACCAGGTCGCCTTCAAGACAGAAACTGAGGCCAACCAAACCAAGCACCTTGGCCTCATTCAACAATTGACAACCCAACTCAAGCGCGTCCAACAGGAGCTGACCATCCTGACTCAGAGGCAGGATATCCACGCCTCCACTAACAGCAAGGAACTCTCCTCTCTTAAGGAGAAAGACGCTAGCCTACAGTTGCTGATCTCTAACCTGACCAAAAGATTTGACTCAATGAACCTAGGAGGATCTGGTAGCCATCAACCAGGCCCAACATCCGCCTCTGCCTCAGCCTTTGAAGAAGTAGTGTGTTCTGTCCTCAAGTCAGTAGAAACCTTGACCACCTTGTCCAGTACTCACCCGGTTGGAGAGACATATCAAAGTTTTCCCCGGGCTACCCAAGGAATACCCGCCCCAATGTCAACTGTCTTCCTGCCCATCCCAGACATTTTGACTCCCAGCCCCACCTTAGTACCAACTGCCGCCAATCAAACTCCCGGGGAACATCTCCCTGACACTCCATCACCGGCCCCTGGTAATGATCCTAGGGCAGACCCTGCAGCCGCACACTGGGAGACCCCCCCCCAAACCCTGGACACTCACATCCCCAGCAATACCCTTGGTGGTTTCCCCCCTCCAGGTACTCAGGCCTTAACCCGCAACCATATCTACAAGAGGGGTCTTTCTTCCAATTGAGTTTCCCATATGGGGCCTACACTCCCACCGGGCCGCCGCTTCCACCTCAAGGCTATCCCAGAACTTTCTCTGGAGGACCCCCACCAGGCCAACCCTCAGGACCACCAGGGCTGCCGCCTGGTCCTCCAGGACCACCCTACGGGCCTCCAGGACCAGCTCCTTCTGACCCAGGCCCACCTTCATGGGATTCTTGTGCAAGCTCTGGCCCTAGTCTCAAGCTAAACACCAAGTTCAAACCAGGAGGGCCCATCAATATTCATGTCTTCCTCAAAGGATTTGAGCTTATGACCAGGGACAGTCCAGAGCCAGTTGCCCGCGCTAAGCTATTAAATAGCTTGGAAAAACCGCCTTCTCCACCGTGGTTGCCTCTCTTAGTGGAGGGGAGGGGTCTTACAAGGAAATTAAAAATATCCTTGAAGATACCTATAGTTTCCCCAAACAGCTAGAGGACAAGAAGGCCAATTTCTTGACAATCTCACTGAAGAAAGACAAGTCACTTCCAGAATTTGGTAGAAGATTTAGGGTTGAGGCTCAAGCCCTAATGTCTATCAACTTCCTGACCCCCCAAGAAGCAGCAACAGCCCTGCTACATGCAATCCGCCCCTTCCCACACTTGTCTGTCTTCCATCCACAGCTGTTGACACCTACTTCAACCCAAGCAGTGCTTTGCATAGCTGCCTTCCTCCAACAACATACCTTATGCCAGGCTCCACGCCCAGTGTACCCATCCCACCAGGTAATGAATGTGGTGGAGGATTATGAAGAGGACAATGACGGAGTCCTCTATGCAGAAAGACGCCCCATGGAAGAACGAGAATGCTTTAAGTGTGGACAGAAAGGACACTTTGCAAGGAACTGCCCACACCGCCAACTAGATGTGAAAGAAGAGTCCATTGACTCAAAACCCAGTGTGCACGCCTTGTCCAACACATGCAAGAGGATAGTGCCTTGGAAGGGCCAAAAAACTACTAAGCGGAGCACACAGGACCAGTGTGTCTCCGCCTAGTAAAAATGTCCCTCCTGATCTCCCTAGCCCCAACTCATTAATAATGACCGTGGCCAATCACACACACACAAAAGCCTCAACTCACAAGGAAGTACCCCCCAACAAAATAAACTCCTTGAAGGTTGATCCCGCCTTGCCGTACATCCTTCAAGCCCAGAACCTCCAGAAAACTTACCCTATCATCAGCAATATAACCAAAGCCCTTTCAAAAACTGTGATCACTACTCTGTTGAGTGATATTATCCACATCCTTCCCACTCTACAGAAAGCCATCAACGAGCTAGAAAAGGGACCCCCTGGTCTGTCGGGTAGAAGGCAGAAATGGCCTCTCAGTTGGTTCAAGCACATGAGTGCAAACTGAGGTATTTGGTATCCCAATCCGTGCCGTCCTGGATAGCGGTGCACCAACCTTAATCCTATCCTCCCAATTCACCCATAGGCTTTGCTTCCCCCCAGACGTTGAGTGCAGTAGAACCTTTGGTACAGCAGGTGACAATCCTGCCAGATCCAAAGGCGCGTACTCATCAGTCTCTTTGAATTTCGGGGATACCGTAGTCACCTGCCTGGCCATAGTCCTGGAAGCCAGGAACTACAACATATTGATTGGTTCCTCCTTTATGGACCAATTTGGGACCACCATAAATCATAAGACTGGTACATTTTGCCTCCTAGGCCAGGAATTCCCCCCTCCTGACACCAGATGGCTGTCCTGGAGTCCCTCCCAAAGGCATGAACCCTAGAGGATGCATCCTGCTGACCTGTCCATCTGGGATGATAGGGGTCCCCTACAAAACCACGTCAACTTGAATAAGAAAGCTGCCAAACACTGTTTGCTACAATGACCCTATACTGATTTGATCAAAGGACAATGTAAGTATCTCTCCTAAATCCCAAGCCATCATAGGAACAGGTATCAAGCTACGCATACCTTAAGGGTTGCATGGGGAAATATCAGCATTAGGTTACCCACGTCCCGGGTTGCCCACAGCCGTGACCCACCTTATCCCAGGAGAGACCACTGATGAGCTCACTATCCTGGTGGCCAACCCTCACTCCTCTACCCTAGAAATTGGCCGCAACTTGGGAGTAGCCTTCTTAAAAATTGCCTCAAATAAATCTATCTCCTCTGCCTATTCTATTGGATTGTTGTATGAGCTAGGATTACCAGATCCTAGTCATGGCCTAATAACACCCATCCTACAAGACAAACAAATTAGGGACATAGACTTGCAACAGAAGGAAAAGTTTCTGGAGCTCATCAAGAAGCACAAGCACATTTTTGCCAACTCCAACGCTGAGCTGGGCTGTGCCAATAACTGCTTCCATAAAGTCAACGCAGGGGAAGCACAGCCCCTATTTCAGACCGCATACCGACAATCCCCTGTGGCAAACCGGATAATCCAACAGGAAGTTGACAAATTATTGGAAGGAGGTATTTTAGTACCATCCAATAGTCCCTGGGCCAGTCCTCTGCTCCTGGTAAAAAAGAAAGATGTGACCAATCGAGTGGTAATTGACTACAGAAAGTTGAACGCCATCTCCAAGAAAAACAGATATCCCTTACCTCAGATCAATGACACCCTGGACAAGCTGGGAGGCACGCAGTTTTTCTCAGTCATGGATCTTGTAACAGGCTACTGGCAGATACCTATGGAAGTTGAAGACCAGGAGAAATGCGCCATTGTGACTGCGGATGGTCTGTACCAACCAACCCGGATGCCGCAAGGACTAGCCAACGCTCCGGCCACCTTTCAAAGGCTTATGAATACCACCTTCTGCGACCTAAGGTCCATCTGTGTCCTTGTATATTTGGATGAAATCAACGTGTATTCAAAAAGCTTTGAAGATCATCTTAGAGACCTAGAGCAGGTCTTCATCAGGCTAGACAAAAAAGGGATGAAACTCAAGCCAAAGAAGTGTCAATTCTTTAAGGAAAACTCCGAGTTCCTAGGCCATGTCATCAATAAGAAAGGCATCACCCCTATCCTGGCCAAGGTAACAGCTATCTCCAAACTTGCTGCCCCACCACTGTCAAAGACCTACAATGCTTCCTTGGCATGGTTGGTTACTATTGCCGTTTTATAGAAGCATTTGCCAATCTGGCCCAACCCCTTTTTTGCCTCCTAAAAAAGGATGTAGAATTTGTATGGGACCATGATTGCCAAACTGGGGTTGAAGCGCTCAAGAAAGCTTTGGTAGAATCCCCAGTCTTGGCATATCCCAATTTCTCTAAGGAGTTCATCCTGTACACAGATGCCAGCTTAGTAGCCGTAGGAGTGGTCCTCGCGCAACTTGATGACAAAGGTCACAATCACCCTGTTAGATATTTCTCTAGAATCCTGAATGTCCACAAACAAAACTACTCAGTAACTGAACAAGAGTGCCTAGCAGTTCTATACGGTATTGAAGAGTGCTGCCCCTACCTGTATGGGTCTCATTTCAAAGTTGTGACTGATCATTCCTCCCTGAAGTGGCTAGCTAACTTAAAGGACCCCAAAGGGAGATTGGCTCGTTGGGCAGTAAGATTGCAGGCATATGAATATGAACTTGTACATCGCCCTGGAGCCAAGCACGCCAATGCTGATAGATTATCTAGACTTCCACTAGTAGCAGCCCTTGTCCCTGAAGGAGACGCCCTGTTTGATCTCATTCCTTTTCCCTCCAAATGGGACAATATTCCCCCTGAGGCTCAGAAAACCCTAGCCAAGCTTACTCATAACACCATGATTAGAGACAGCTGTCTATATAAGGAAGTCAAAGGACAACAACTGCCATATATTTGCCCTTCTTGGTGGCTAGCTATATTACAACAATTTCATAACCTAGCCACCGGGCACGCAGGCAAAAAATGCATGATGGCAACACTTGCATCACATTGTTATTAGGAAGGTATGTACACTGATGTATTAGAATATTGTTGAAGCTGCATGACTTGCTCCAAGTATTGCCTACTACCCAAGGCCACTAGCTATAGACTGCATCCCCCTATCCACCCGTTTCACACGGTTAGCATTGATGTGGTAGGACCAGTAGGCCCAAATAAGACTAGTCATGGGAATAGATATCTTATTGTAGCCATTAACCATTTCAGCAAATGGGTTGAAGCCAAGGCTATTCCTTCCCCTATGGCCAAGCACACTGCCCAATTTTTTCTATCACATATCATTGCCAATCACAGCTCCCCACACACCATTTTGACGGATAATGGAACCAACTTCACTAGCAAACTTCTGTCTGAATTAAACGAGGTCATGGGAATTAAGGACACAAAATCTACTCCGTATCACCCAGAGACAAATGGCGCTGTTGAACGGGTTAACAGCACCCTTAAGACTATCCTAAAAAAACTTATGTTAGATTCAGGCTCATCTTGGGATACTTTAGTCCCTTTGGCACTTATGGCGTACCAAGTAACTAATCATACCGCTACTGGTTGTTCCTCTTTTTAGATGGTTTATGGGCAACAACCCTCCCTACCAGGTCTCCTGGCAACTTATCAGTAAGATCCAGGCAGATCCCCTGATGACCACTTGAGAGCCCTCACCAAAGGACTAATAACTCTTCATCATGAAGCATATAACACTATGGGGACAAATTGGCATGCTGCGTTTGCCCGCAACATAAAGCATTGTCCCAAGCTAGCATCTTTTGAGATTGGTCAACACGTACTTGTCTCCAGGGCTTGTACTTCTGGACGCCCCCACAAGCTCATCCCTATATTCTCAGGCCCATTTGTGGTAATTGAGAAAAGTAGTTTTGATGCATACACAGTTTGACATATTGGCTCTGGTTGAACTTATCAGAGAGTGCACACCAAGTTTATGAAAGCAGCCCCTGTAGCTGACAAGGAGTCCCCTTACCCCTTGTCCACTTATGCCTACATGGGCACCCCTCAATGAGGCCATGTGGTCTTAAATAACCTCTGCCAGCCTTGCTATTATCTCTTCTATATAGGGCAGCAGAGGAAACAATATGTAGGAATATAGAAAAATTGATGAAGCAAGGTATCCTACTACCCCTTCATAGGATCAGGCTGAAGAGACCAATTGTTGGTATAGCCTGCATAAATAAAAAAATAAAAATAAAATAAAAAATAAAAAATATATAAAAAGTAAATACAGAAGAAGAAAAAAGGTTTATTCTTGCAGTGGATGAGGGGTCATGAACCCCATATAGTGGTTAGTGACCTTAGCGGCCACAAAGAAAGAGAACATGCAATTGTCATCATAGGCTGCCACGCAGTTGCTAATTGGAGCCTGTAGCATCCAATTATACATACAACATTTCTCAGGAGGATGGTGGCTAGTATAGATGGCTGCCAAGATAAGCGCATATTAAATCATATACTTGTATGATTCTAACCCCTTTTCTGGGTGACCCATGGACAGCTGGGCACGCATGCTGTCAATGGCAGTGGCTACCTTCTCACGTAACAAGTTTGCACAATTTGAAAGGTTAAAGAAAAGGCCCAGAGTAATGAGCGCTTGTACCCGCTGGTGATACAAGTTAGGGTCCAACTCCCCAACCCGGTTGGCAAACAGGCAGTAGCGCCAGCTCTGAGAAGCCCTATCAAAACCGTGGTACTACAGGATGGGGCAAACATCCTGTTTGACGCCCCAAGTCTCCACTGCCAAGATCAGGGCATTCTGGGCGAAGGTGACGTCCACCATCTTGCAGGGATAAGTTGCTATCAGTTGGGTGAATTTGGTTAAAGTGAAGGAAAGGGCATGCCAGGTGTCAACGGCCATAGCATTCTCCACCAAGTGGCCTACCCAGGCGGTAACTGGCCTAGCCACCTGACATCCCAGCCCAAGCAGGGCGATGTCAATAAGATTTGATGAGGAAGGAAGGCGTCCTACCAGAGGCACACACGCAAAGGCATTCACTGAGGAGTGCTGGAACCACACTGAATCCTTGTTTTGGACCAGCTCCAGGATCTGTGCCATGGGCTTGACCTGGAGAGCGGCCCTAACTTCCCGGTAGTTGTTTTCAGACTGCTCATCCAGGCGGACCTCATTGATAGCCATCTTGCTGTAAGGACCAAGAACTTGCTTAGAGCAATCAGGCGCATGATGGGTGATAGTCACATTATCTAGACCCATGTCAGCAAAAGTTTCTTCAATGGCCACCCGAGGGACCAGGGTGTCCTCAACGGGGTTGTCTGTACCCAAACAATTGGCTGCCAACAGAGCTACACGCTGCTGCTCATCAAAAAGAGCCTCAGAAGCAGCCTGCACTGCAGCTGCGTCACAAGCAGCCTGAGCCATCACATCCTGCAAAGCTTGCTCATTGTTGGTGGATGCCTCCGCCCCGCAGGCCAGGTCATAAAGACGTTGGCGCTGAAAGGCTGGGGAAGCAGGCAACTTGGGGGACTGTGAGCTTTAGGGTCAAGCTGCAAACTTGATCCCTCCCAAGCCGCAGGCCCTGAAGGCTCAGGCGTGTTGGTCTTGGCAGTCTTAACCTGGCCATCCTCCTCATCCAGCTGAAGATAACAACGCCCCTCAGCAGTGTGTACCCAACTGGGTGCAATGGCAAAGGCCACCAAGGTCAATGGAGCCCGTACAATTTTGCGGTCCTCCTCCGGGAGGTCCTCTAAGATATGCTCTTCATGTTCTAGGGAGGAGCCCACCCCCTGTTCAAGGGCCTCAAGCTTGGCTTGATGGAGAGCAGATAGTGCGGCCTGTAGAGAGGCGGACAATTCACAGACGCAGCGGGCGGCAGAAGATAATGACATTTTTTAACTAAGGAAAACCATTCAGGACGCCTCTATTTATACCTGATTTTACCCAATTAATTTGCCTTGATAATCATTGGGTGATTCATCATGACTCATCCCTCTAAGTCTATTCACTGAATATCATTAGGTCACTTGACGTTTGATTGGCTGTTTTAAATTGGTTTCAGGTGTGCATCCACTTACCATTATGAGGGCCTTGAATTTCCTTTTTTGGATGGAGCCCCATCCTGATCCGGGGGGATGTGGTGCTGGGTGCCACTCCCTAGTAGTGCCTTATTTGGAATGCTTTCCTATTTGGATAAATATAAGGGGAACTGCTGCCTTTTTTGTTTTTTTTATTGGAAGGTGATCCTCCAAATTACATAGTGTTGTCTCCAATTATAGGCTAATTGACACACCTGCAGCTAGCCGCAGGTGCGTTGGAGAGCAACCCATTGGAATGAGTTTTCCTATGGCAATTAGTGACCAATCAAAGCATCTGCAGCTAGCCGCAGATGCATCAATTGGCAACCCATTGAAAGAGGTTTACATAAAAACAATTAATGACCCATTGTTTGTGCCCACTATGTAAATTGATATAATGATCTTCCGCCCCTCTGTTTGCCAAAGTAGAGACCCTGAAAGAGAGTAGTCTGAAACCTTATTCTACCCTCTATTCCCCAGAGACAGCCCTACTATGAGCTGCAACCACCTGACCTCAGATCACATGCCCAAATGTTCACTTCTTGCCCAATCCAATCCATTTCCTTCTGAATATTCCCCAGTATGTTTCAGCCCTCCAAGAATAAGCTCATTGCCTGACAGTCTAGACCCTAGTCAGCATGACTCACCCTTTCTTTTCCCTCCTCCTCCTCAAGTATAAAAAGACCCCCTAGGGTTCCCAATAAACAAGAAATTATACACTTACACAATAGACTTACACATCTTAGATTACTTGCAGAGCCCAAAATTAGAGGTTATGTTGAGTAAGGAGAATATAGTCCTGTTGTGTATCCAGTTGCTCAGCTACTTCCCAACCATCCCTTCAACCCTTGAGCACCACAACCACTGTCAGCTTACACCAATGAATTTGAAGAAATACATGACAAAATTCAAAATCCAGCACAAGATGATAACATGCAAACAAGAGCCTCATTTATCAACAAAATAAAACCCTCAGTTGCTGCCCTCATCTGTCCAGAGGCCAACACCTCCACGCCCATGCTCATTGCAGAAACCAAGCACACAGAAAAACGCGCAAACATGGAATATGCAGCACAAAACAGCAACTGATCCTCCAACAGCAATGGCAGAGATAATGCTAGTGGCAACAAGCACCAAAACATCAACCACACCAGTAACAATGACAACTCCAATTGTAACAATGGCAATTGCAGCCAGAGCGCAAACTGCTCCTGTCCCAAGAAAGAGGACACTGCCAAAGTAAATAATGCTGAAAAAGCAACCTGCTATGAATCCAACCCCACATTCTCTGACCTCAAAGGTCTCAAAAAAGAGAAACAGGGAAAAGAGGAGGGGGAACAGACCTAAGTGCACTTGTATCCCCTCAATCTGACAAGAAATTGTACTAATGCACAAACTTTGCTGCTTGCATTCCACGTGTCCCGCAATCTTCCATCTTTATAGCGTAAAAGTTAAAGATCACTAACAACTTTTTGTCTACCCATGCTCTTGGTAAGGAGCGCCTTTTGGGGAAGCTTCAAATATGGATTTAAGAAAGAAGAGAAGTATATTTTATTTGATAATACTTTAGACTTATATAGACTTGACTGTGGCGGGGATTTAGTTGGATTGAACCTAGGGGTTGGTCATATGCAAGATGGGTTTGAGCCACTGGATACTTGGACAGTCAGATGATATTGCTTGGTTACCATTCTTGGTATTTCAAACAGTAGTTTGGAAGGGGACCAAATCAGGCAATGGCTGGATCTTAAGTAGGTTGGCAGTAGCCAGAATGCTTTTACATCCAGACCCTTGACACCCCCCTTAAGGGGTTACTCTGGTGCATCAGGAGTGGGCTTTGTTTTCATAGCTGCTACCTGATGCTCCTGGAGCTGTTTACTAGTTGGAACCCCTCTGATTGAGTGTTCTCCTTTACTGAGGTGGAGACAGGTTCTGTGGTATTTATTGATAATTGGGTTTTTGGCACCTTGGAACTTTACTAAGTAGGTGTTGTGTTCTGGTCTGTATTTGATGACTCTTCCTGGTCCCTGGTATACTGAGTTGTTTCTTTCTGTTGCCAGCTAGAATCCAGATGGGGGAGTCAATGGGAAGCAGCTCCTCTGTGGAGGTTACCTTTTGTGTTTTGAGCCTCTTTATTTCTGCTATTTTAGCTTTAAAGCGGATGTGTTGTAGATTTGGTGCTTGTTCTACTGTGGGGGGTTTCACCAGGGGGATCTTTATGTATGGCTGTTTGTTGTGGGTGATTTTTTCTGGTTTGTACCCGTAGGTTAGCTCAAACGGTGAATAGCCTGTCCCTTGGTTGGTGCAGACTTGGGATACTAGTAATGCATGTTTGACGTATAATGGCCATGTGTCTTTGGCTTTGCCATCCATTATTTTCTCTAGGGTCCTGATAAGGCTGCCGTTGAGGCGTTTCACTCTGCTGTTGGCCTGTGGCTTGTAGGGCAAGGTTGTGAAGTGTTTGATATTTTTTGCTTTTAGATTGTTGTTTACTATGTGACCTGATAACTCTGTTGCTCCATCAGTTATGATGTTGTCTGGAGTGTCATAGTTGGCTATGATTGCTTTGTTAATGAAACAGTTGATGATTTCTGCTTTATGGTCCTTTGTTGCCCAGCAGATGGGCCAGCGTGTGGCAAAGTCAATAGCTACAATTAAGAAATGCTGACTTGTTTTTATTTCTGGGAAGGGGCCCACTACATCCAGTCCCCAAACCTTGAATGGCTCAGGGTCTGGTAAGGGTTGACCGTTGGCTGAGGAGCCTTTGTAATGGTGTATTTCTTGCACACTGTGCACTTTTTCAGAACATCAACTATATATGTTTGAGGTTGGGCTATCATACTATCTCTTTTAGTGTGAGGTATAGGTTATTAGCCTTTGTATAGCCTAGTAGGCGGTGATTTCTTAATATGGTGTCAACTCTTGGTGCAAGTGGGATGTACAGGACATGTTTGTCATTAATAATTTGGTATACAGTGCCATTTAATACATGGAAATACTTTTTGTTCCTGACTAATGAATTGTGGGTCAGTTGATGTGTTGAGGGGTATTTCCCTTTGGTTTTATACTCAGTGTTGTAAAGGTTAGGCTAGTCAGGGTCCAGGTGGTGAGGGCAATCTTCTCTAGGCGGACATAGTCTAGAGAGAGCATCAGCCATGACCAGATCTGCCCCCTTTTTGTATTGGATGTCCAAATTAAGCTGTTCCAGCAGGGACATCCATTTGGCTTGTTGCCGTGCAAGTGCGTTCTGAGTTTTGAAATAGATTAAGGATTTATGGTCAGTTAGTACTCAGACGTTTAAATGTCTTTCTAGATAACATCTCCATTTTTGCATGTGTGGTATATTTCTAGCAATTCCTTATTGTTTATTGGGTATCTCTGCTCAGTATTAGTAAGTTTTCTGCTTTTTAAAATACTGGCAGGAATTCTTGCTGCCCTGGCTGGCAGTTGCGCAGGACTGCGCCAATGGCAGTGTTGCTGGAATCTGACTTGAGCTTGTAGCACCCTTTATTATTAGGGTATTGCAAGATTAGTGATTTGATCAAAGCTTGTTTTAATAATTGGAAATTCTTGTAACATTCTGGTGTCCAGATGAATTTATTTTTAGCATTACCCTTGGTTAAGTCATTGATTGGTGTGGTTAGTTTTCAGCAGTTTTTGATGTATTTCCTTAGGTAAGCTATCATTCCAAGAAAGCATCTAACTTGTTTAACAGAGGAGGGGCATTGCATGTTATTTATGGCTTTAATTTTGTCTGGATCTGCTTTGATGTCACCGTAAGAGACAATGTGGCCCAAGAACAGGAGTTCCTTTTCCATAAATAGGCACTTACTTAGTTTTGCATAAAGTTTTTGCTTTGAAAGTCAATTAAATGTCTTGTGGACATGCATGTGGTGTTCCTCTTTTGTTTTTGAGAATATGATTATATTGTCAAGGTAGCATAATGTATTTGAGAGACCTTTTAGTGCTTGGTTCATCATGGTGACAAACGTTGTAAGAGCGTTGATCATCCCAAAGTTTATTACTCTACATTCAAAGGATCCAAATTGTATACAGAATGCAGTTTTTGGTATGTCCTTTTCCTTTACTCAACTTGGTTGTAACCTGAGGTGAGGTTGATTTTGGAGAAAAATTTGGCCCCTGAGTGTCTTGCAAACAGATCCTCTATAAATGGAAGAGGTTATTTATTCTTTACCTTGCTTGCATTCAGTGCTCCATAGTCAGTTACTAGACGCATAGTGCCTTCCTTTTTCTTTATGAAGAACACTGCTGCCCCCATGAGGATTCAGACAGGTGGATGAATCCTTTTGCTAGATTGTCCTCAATATGGGTTTTGAGGGTTTGGGGCTCCATAGGGGAGAGTCTGTAGAGGGGTGCAGGTTTAGGTATATCCTTACATAAGTTGATGCCATGTTAGACCTCCCGTTTGGGGGATAGTTTGGTGAGTTCTTCTTTGAATACATGGGTGTATTCATTTAGGAGTGCCGCAAGTTCTGGGCATTGGATCTTGGTTGTTTGCATGTTATTGAACTCAGTATACCTCATTATTTAGAGGATACTATCTTTTGTTAGATGTTCTGAGTCATCTTGCTTTATGACCTGGACAAATACTGTGTCTCTTATAATGAGATCATTGGGTTCTTTGAGGATATTAAAATTGACTCTGTTGCGTTTGATGGTCATGGTTTTTGTTTTCCAACATACGCTGGGGTTCACTCAGGTGAACCAGTTCATGCCTGCTACAATTTTGTAGTTTATGTTGTTCATGAAAAGTCCTTTGATGGACGTTTTTATGCCTTGGAGGTCAACTCTGAAGAGAGTTGTTTTGCCTTTGAGTAGAACCTTTGATTTGTCTGCCATTCTGGCGTATTTGAAGTTGGATTTGACAACTGGTATTTTGTAATTGGTTACAAATAGTTTGCTAACCAAAGTGTGTTAAGAACCAGATTCAAATAAAATTTTATTTGTATGTGATTTGTAAGTGCATGGGTAGACAAGAAGTTGTGAGCAATCTTTAATTTTTAAGTTTATAAAAATGGAGGATTGCGGGACATGTGGGATGCAAGCAGCAAGGTTTGTTCTTTGGTACTTCTTCTTGTCAGTTTGGGGGGAGACAGGGGCACTTAAGCCTTTTACCCCTCCTCTTTCCCCTGTTTCTCTTTTTTGAGACCTTTCAGGTCAGAGAATGTGGGGGTCAGATTTGTAGCGGGCTGCTACTTCAGCATTGTTAACTTTGGCGGTGTCCTCTTTCTTGGGACAGGAGCGGTTTGCACTTTGGCTGCAATTGGCATTGTTGTAATTGGAGTTGCCGTTGTTATGGTTGGTGTTCTGGCGTTTATTGCCATTGGAGTTTTCTCTGCCATTGCCGTTTGAGGAGCAATTGCCGTTGTGTGCATCATATTCCATGTTTCCGCGTTTTTCTGTGTGCTTGGCTTCTGCAATGAGCGCAGGCACGGAGGTGTTGGCCTCTGGGCAGATGAGGGCAGCAACAGAGGGTTTCATTCTGTTGATGAATGATGCTCTGGTATGCACGTTGTCAGCTTGTGCTGGGTTTTGGATTTTGCAACATATTTCCTCAAATTTGTTGGCGTAAGCTGCAATAGTGGTCTTCTGAGGGAGATCACTGAGCTGTACTGTGATGTCTTGGAGGGATTCAGTGACACAGAAATTGTGAGTGATGTCTGCTTTGAACTCTTCCCAGTTGTCAATCTAGTTGTCATTTTGTGAGCCAACCCAAGAGGCTAACCAGTTAGTTGCGGCCTCGTACAGGCGCTTGCTGGCTTCCTGGACCCATTTCTCATAGGGGATGCAGCTGGCGCGGAATTTAGTGGCTGAGTGGTCTAGCCAGTTGATGACATTTTCTTTGTTTTTATCAAAGAACTTGTTGATACCAATGTATTTGTTGTTGCTAACTTCACCTGCAATAGGTGTTTGTGCATTTGTTTGTGGTTGAAGAGAGTGACTGTATTGAATAATCTTGGCACATGCTTTGGGCATTGTTGTGATTACCGCTATTCACTATGTATCAATTTTGCCTACAGTGGGCCATTTTGATGACAAATCTCTTGCTTTTGCTTTTGCCTCTCAAAATGAGTTGATGACTGAATCAGGAAATACAATTGTTTGGTTTCTTGATCCTGCACAACTCACTCACCCCACTCATACTGGTGGCAAGTGATCCTACCGTCCTGGTAGTGTTTTGTGGTATTCCTAACCACTATATATTCCATTTCATATTCACCAATAAAAATTAAGTTCTATTCACATTTTTGTCTTTGTGTCTTCTGTACTTCTGCGCCTCTCTCTAGCCACAACTAGTAGAGATTAATCTTCTAGGGCCACAAGGTAAACACATAGCCTTTCCTATCATCTAACCAAGACTTAGTATGAGTCCAATCCTAATGTTAGGATTTCCTGTTGTGTGTCTGTGCCGCGCCTCAGAGCACAAAAAAATGGTGCTCGCTACAGGGTCTGTAAGCCCCTTAGTTATCCCTTTTGCATCCTTGTTTTCAGGTTCTTTGCCTCCACCTATACAAGAGCCAACTTCACATGAAATTGCTAGCCCTCCTATTGAGGAAGATATTGCTGGCCCACCTATTACCCCCACTATACTGAACCTGGGAATGGTCCCTGCCTAGTTGCTTACCCCATGGGTACCCCTGACTTAGAACAAGTCATGGCAGTAGCCCTTGGAATAGCCTGTGAAGGAGCCATCCCTTGCCTTCAGATGCAGTTCAGTCAAATGGAATACTATGAATTGATTGTGGCTCCTCAAATTCCACAACATCTCCTCTTAGCAGCTGGCTCTGCTGAGCACTTACTATTGTCCTTTGTGCAGCCTGCCTTTGCCCATCATCAAATGGTGTCGGGGCTCCACGTCCAAGAAATCTTGTCTCTACAAGCAGCGGTTACTCATCATTGGGATCAGTTTGCTGCCTACCAACAGTGGATCCATTCCCTGTTTTTCTTGGTATATGACAATCAGCGCAACTCTGTTACCTCCCAGACCCGTTTGGTTAATTCTATTGAACAAATGCGCCAGTCCATCCCCATATAGATGATAGAACATCTACACAAGTTTCACCAGCTAGAACAACCATGGCAAACTCAAGTAGATTCCACTCTAAACACTTATCTTAACAACTTCAAATGACTTGTGCAACAGCTCAATGCATTCAGCACGTATTCATTTGAGCAACTACAGCAGGTAGCAGACTTTGCTGCTAACAGCCTTACTGAACTCAGTGCGGAGTTTGATCAAGAAAGAGCTGCCACCGCTGCTGCTATAGCCAAACTCAAGAGTCAAGTGAATGAATTAGCTACGCTCAAGCCAGATGTTCCACCCTCTCCCCCCTTTTGATGACTTTGCAGATTGAGAGCAGAGAATATGTGACACTATTCAAGAGCTACGTATGACTACTTGCAGTCAAGAACGTCCTTCTGAGGCTCCTCAACCTGACCCCCAGGTGCTTGAGTTGACTGCTCAAGTTGCAGAGCTACAGCAGGAACTTGCTGCCCTATGTGAAATGATGACAACTGTTGCTAGTCCAGTTGGGGTTGTTGACAAAGATGGTTGCTGCCCTGGCTTACCAGGAGCTCCTCAAATCCAATGCGCTAGGGAACTAATTGCCCTAGATAACAAAGTGGATTGATTGAAGCAGGACCATACTGAACTGGATAGAGACGTACAAGAGATGAATGACATGATTGAATCTGTGAATGATAGGTTTGCCCCTTGCCTCTCAGTAGGGACATCCCTTACTTCTTTTCTGGCTGAGATCTCCACAATAGTGACCACCCAAAGTCAACAACTAGATGCTACTGCACAATATAACACTCAAGCTGTCAATATAGGTGCCCACACTGTTGAGACCCTGGCTACCCTTAAAGAGAGTGTTTGTCAGCTATGGGCTAGACAGCCCCCCTCTGAATCTGAGGCAGAGTTTTCCCCACGTATAAACGTACTTAATAGCAACAATGGTAGTCCAACTCCCAAAGCACATTTCAAGCCTACCTTTAAGCAAGTCTTTGACCCCAGATCTTTACCATTTCAGCTTTCCTAACTATCTACAAAACTACCATGAGACAAGCATCAGAAAAAGTTAAGAAAGAACATATTATGACCTGTTTACATCCAACTTGCCAGGAGGTGGTGGTGCCTGAAATCCCCACCATTGAGACGTGGGAAGATATGAAGCAGCTTCTGATTGACAAGTTTGGTGGTAACCTTAGCCTGGAAGTAAAAAAGGACGCTTTTATGCATATTGCTTTCAAGCCTAAAGAGACACTAGCTGAGTTTGTAGACAGATTCTACATGGAAGGACAGCAACTGATAACAAGCAGACAGTTGACAGCCCATGAAGCCTACATGGCTTGCGCTCAAGCCCTCAAAGTTAACCAACTTCTGTGCCTTCACTTCAAAAACCATAAGGCTATGCTTTCCTCCATGAAGAGCATAAAGACGCTGTTGCAGGACATGCAACTTACCCATTCTAGAGCAGTTGTTAGGGAAGGTTGAGCTACTTCTAACTCTGGTTTGTCTTCCTGTGGTCCTTGAATTCTTACCATGAACTTGAAAAATCCTCCTCAATGCCAAGGTTGCCATAACTGTGGTCAGATATTTTCACCATTCTTGAGTCTGCACCAACCCACAGGTTGAAGGAGCTGATCTGAAAGAGCAGGCGGGAGAAGAACAGTCAACCTAGAGGCAGAGACACTCTTGGTTGACAATTCTTCCCAGTCTCTTTTAATCCCTCCCTCTATATCTGACTCTGAGCCTGTTGATAACAAGGCTCCTCCTATCTTCCTATTGTTCAGCAATATCTCTGACAACTCTGACCTGGATGACTCTGATACTGACAACGCCAATGTATATGGGTACTCTGTCCTGGCTGTTCCTGAAACCATTACAGTCCCCTATAAGTTACAATCAGGAAAGACTACAACTACGGCTAAGCCTTTGCCTGAAGCCAAAGAAGTTGTCTCTTGCCCTTACCTCACTCAGGCTAAGAGGTCCCCCATGCTAGTGGAGTTGTCAGAAGAAGCTGCCAAGGTTGCTGACGCTGTCTTCAAGAATGTATCTACTTTGCTCCCTCTCCAAACTGTTTATAAGGAGTTCCCAGGATTAAGATGCATGATTGAGAAGTGGGATAAGGAACTAGCAGAGGCTCAAGATATCTTGGCTGTCCTTCCACCCTTTGGTTGTACTACCACTTGAGTAGAGATATTCATTCAAAAAGTGAAGATCAAGGCCGTTTTAGACACTGGTTTGACAGTCAACATTGGCTCCTCCAAGCTTGTGAAGAAACTCAAACTTGCCCCTGACCTTAATTATCACCAGTCATATGGCACGGCTGGACTGTCTATGATCTGCGCCATAGGGGCGTACTATGCGCTACCCATGTGGTTTAGCAAGCGTCTCCTAGCTGTGCCAGCAGTTGTCTTGGAAAAGGAGTGTTAAAATATCTTAGTTGGCACTCAGTTCCTTAGGAATTATAATGGGATAATCAAATTAAAAGATGGTTACCTCTCTATTCTGGGATACAAAGTCCCTCTGATCTTTGAAGAGCCGGTTAAAGTTCCCAGGAAACGTCTCAAGACATGTGCCTTGGAATATCCCACTGGGGTTTTCAACCTCAAATATTGTACCCACTCTTTAAACATGAAATGTCCACCCATGGCTTGTCCTGCGTCTGAAGGGATCCCTCTCCTAGCCACGTCTGCTGTCATCATCTCCCCTAGCTCTCAGGCCATCCTAGACTCCCAGATACCATATGAGCTACCTGAACAAATCTTCTTGGAGTTGTACTCTCCCCCCTCATTAGGGTGCAACAAACCTTATCTCTGTCCTGGAATCCTAGATTTCTCCCATAAGGACCCTGTTCAATTGTTGGTAGCCAACCTGACTGCACTCCCCATGACCGTGTCTAGGGGGCAGGTCGTTGGATATGGCAAGCTGTTGAGTGCTCCTGATGTCCTGTCTCTTCATCCCTTTGGCACATTCCAAGATTTTAACCTACCTGAGGATGAACCCCAAGTCCTATCCTTGTTCACTGCACAAGACTTTCCACAGCTGTCCCTGGTTCAACAGAAAGAGGTGCTAGACTTGCTAGACCATATTTACAACATCTTTGCTAAGGAAAGTACTACTATGGGTTAGCCAAAGGCGTTATTCATCAGATTGACATTTGCAGCGCTCCTCTCTTCCATGCTAAACCATATTGCTGCAGCCGTGTAGAGAACGCCCAGGTATATAAAGAGCTCAAACAACTGTTGGATGCTGGGCTACTAGCACCTTCCCAAAGTCCTTAGGCATCCCCTCTACTTATCTTAAAGAAGAAAGATGGAGGTCATTGTATTGTGATGGACTACTGCCAATTATACTCTTTGACCAAGAAGGACTTGTACCCCTTACCGCGTATCAATGATGCTCTCCAACGTCTTGGAGGCTCTAAGTTCTTCTCCACAATGAACCTGGCATCTGGATACTGGCAAATTGACCTGTCGCCCAAGGATTGCCAAAAGGCCGCGCTCATTACATCTGAAGGGCTTTTTGAGCCTACTTGCATGCTGAAGGGACTCTGCAACGCCCTGGCCACCTTCCAAAGGGCCATGGACTCCATTCTCTGTGACTTGAAGTTGTCATGCGTCCTAGTATACTTGGATGATATAAAAGTTTTCAGCGCTACCTTCACCAACAACCTGGCTTATCTCAAAGAGGTGTTCCTAAAGATTTGGGAAGCTGGCCTTAAACTAAAACATTCCAAGTGCGCCAGCTTCAAAGAGCGTCTTGAATTCTTGGGACATGAAGTAACCCAGACCGGGATTCATCCAATGACTAAGAAGGTTGAGGATATTGACAAAATGCTTCCACCCACCAAACTACAAGAGGTGCAAGTCTTTCTAGGGATGATGGGCTACTACAGATAGTTTATACCTGACTTTGCCAATACTAGTTAACCTCTAGTCCAACTGTTATGTAATTTTCCTTTTGAATGGACCGCCAGTCAACAGCAAGCCTTTGAGACCCTTAAGCAAAAACTCAAAGAGGCACCAGTCCTAGTGTATCACAACTATGATAAGGAGTTCGTTCTATACACTGGCGCTAGCAATCTTGCTATTGGAGCTATTCTGGTCCAACTAGACAACAAGGGTGTAGATCATCCTGTGGCTTACACTTCCTGCGTGCTAAACAAGCATGAGAAGAATTATAGTGTCACAGAGAAGGAGTGTCTTGCTGTGTTGCATGTAGTCAAACAGTTCTGCCACTATGTGTATGGCACCCATTTCACAGTTGTCACTAACCACGCTTTGCTTAAATGGTTATAACAACTTAAGGATCCAGAAGGACACTTAGCTAGATGGGCCCTACATCTGCAAGGTTACAACTTCACTGTGCTCCATTGCCTTGGGATTCAAAATCAGAACACTGATGGGCTATCCAAAATGCCCATTCTTGCTTTACATCCTGCAGAGGCTGACTGGTTGTAAAAACTATTTGGATACCCTTCTTCTTAAAAAATGAAACAGAAGAGGTCCAACTGGCTTTGTCCAAGCTATCCAAATATACCCTCATACACAACAATCAACTCTTCAAAAAGTTACAAGATCAGTATCTGCCCTATGTACAACCCAGTCTTTGCCTCTCTTTGGTGTCACAAGCTCATAAAGAGACTGGGAATGGAGGGATTGCTAAGACTTTTGACTGGCTCCAGAAGAATTAATTATGGGAAAACTTTTGCCTGCTAATCCCAGACGTCATAGCTAGTTGCCACAACTGCCAGCTGCAGAGACCTAAAGCTGCTGCCCAAAAATTCAAATTAGTTTCCCCTCAACATGCTTTTCATACTGTCAGCATTGACGCAGTAGGTCCTCTCCCCTGCTCACGTTCTGGGTGTTAATTTATCCTGATTGCTGTTGATCACTTCAGCAAGTGGGTAGAGGCTTGCCCTACAAAGGACATCACAGCTAAGACAGCTGCTGCTTTCCTGTTACAAGATGTTTTCTACTGCCATGGTTGTCCTCAAGTGTTGCTCTCAGATAATGAGACCAACTTCAATGCCAAGCTGGTAACCTCTGTTGTTGAAGCTTTGGGGTCCCACCAGCCTTTCTTCCCTCTACAACTCTTCTATCAATGGGGCCGTTGAGCGTGCAAATTCAACACTGGTCTCCATCATGAGAAAGCTCACCTACTCTGACGCTGCTAATTGGGATCTATACTTACCTGCTGTCCTCTTTGTGTATTGCCTTAGCAAACATCATGTCACTGGGTACTCCCCCTTTGTTATGCTGTATGTACAAGGGGCTACTACCCCATTGCTCTTGGGGGCCCCCCTGTTTTCCTCTGATAAGGCCATGAATCCTGACGGCCACATCAAGGATCTAGTCAATTGCATCATCAATATACAGGACACTGCCTAAACTTCTGCATACAAGACTAAGATGCTTGAAATTTCTTCCAATAATGCTGGACGCTCCCCCTTGCCTGAATTTGATGTTGGCAACCATGTTCTTTACTACCAACATAGATTAGGTGGGTGCGCGCATAAGCTTGACATACTGTGGACCGGCCCTCTGGAAGTGACCTTTAAATGAGGGTCTGAATACACTGTAAAGCTCCTCTCCAGTGGTCATCCTTTTGCTCAAGTACATGCCAAGTTTCTCTGCAAGTACCACACCCCTAAGGCCAATCTAGGGGAGGGCAATGTTGTGAATACTGCTATTCACCATGTATCAATTTTGCCTTTGGTGGGCCATTTTGACAACAAATCTCTTGATTTTGCTTTTGCCTCTCAAAATGAGTTGATGACTGAATCAGGAAATACAATTATTTGGTTTCTTGATCCTGCACAGCTCACTCACCCCACTCATGCTGGTGGCAAGTGATCCTACCGTCCTGGTAGTGTTTTGTGGTATTCCTAACCACTATATATTCCATTTCATATTCACCAATAAAAATTAAGTTCTATTCACATTTTTGTCTTTGTGTCTTCTGTACTTCTGCGCCTCTCTCTAGCCACAACTAGTAGAGATTAATCTTCTAGGGCCACAAGGTAAACACATAGCCTTTCCTGTCATCTAACCAAGACTTAGCACAAGTCCAATCCTAATGTTAGGATTTCCTGTTGTAAGTCTTTGCCGCGCCTCAGAACACAACAGGCATGACCAGACCTTTAAATACAGTGTATCTACTAGGTATATCTTCATCAATAATGTGGGCATGGAAGTACATTTTCCAGGTCTCCTGGGATGTGGCCTGGTTGAGTATGTGAGCAAAGGTGGGCTGGTTTTGGTTAGTCATTTTTTCTCTCATGGGCGTGGTCAAAAAACTGTAGCTGCTACCAGTGATAA
Organism: Entomophthora muscae; assembly: GCA_014839935.2. Classification (NCBI taxonomy): domain Eukaryota; kingdom Fungi; phylum Entomophthoromycota; class Entomophthoromycetes; order Entomophthorales; family Entomophthoraceae; genus Entomophthora; species Entomophthora muscae. The sequence continues at coordinate 119,509 of QTSX02000818.1, read as the reverse complement.
GGAGCGCCTTTTGAGGAAGCTTCAAATATGGGATTGAGAAAGAAGAGAAGTATATTTTATTGGATAATACTTTAGACTTATATAGACTTGACTGTGGCGGGGATTTAGATGGATCAAACCTAGGGGTTGGTCATGTGCAAGATGGGTTTTAGCCATTGGATACTTGGACAGTCAGGTGATATTGCTTGGTTACCATTCTTGGTATGTCAAACAGTAGTTTGGAAGGGGACCAAATTGGGCAATGACTGAATGTTAAGTAGATTGGCGGTAGCCAGAATGCTTGTACATCCAGACCCTCAACATTATTATAAATCACATAAATATAAAATTTTATTTGACTCTGGTGCACAACACACCCTGTTAAGCAAACCATTTGTAACCAGATACAAGATACCAGTTGTCAAATACAATTCCAAATATGCCAGAATGGCAGACAGATCAAAGGTTTTACTTGAAGGCAAAACAACTCCCTTCAGAATTGACCTCCAAGGCATTCAAACGTCCATAAAAGGACTTGTCATGAACAATATAAACTACAAAATTGTAGCAGGCATGGACTGGTTCACCTGAGTAAAACCCAGCGTATGTTGGGAAACAAAGATAATGGCCATCAAACATAATGAAGTCAATTTCAACATCCTCAAAGAACCTAACAATCTTATCCTAAGAGACACAGTATTTGTCCAAATAATAAATCAGGACAACTCAGAACATCTAACCAAAGACAGTACCATCCACATAATGAGGTACACCAAGTCCAATAACATACAAACAACCAAAATTCAATGCCCAGAACTTGCAGCACTCCTAAATGAATACACTCATGTATTTAAGAAGATCTCACAGAGCTACCCCCTTAACAGGAAGTCAAAAATGGCATTGACCTATGCAAGGTCTTGCCCAAACCTGCACTCCTCTACAGACTCTTCCCATGGAGACACAAACCCTCAAAAGTCACATTGAGGATAACCTAGCTAAAGGCTCCATTTGCCATTAGGATTCCCGTGGGGGCAGCAGTGTTCTTTGTGAAGAAAAAGGAAGGCTCACTATGTCTAGTAACAGACTACAGAGCTCTCAATGCAAGCACATTAAAAAATAAATATCTCCTTCCACTCATAGAGGATCTTTTTTCAAGACTCCCCAGAGCTAAATTTTTCTTCAAAATTGACCTCACATCAGGTTACAACCAAGTTGAAGTTGAAGTAAAAGAAAAAGACATACCAAAAACTGTGTTCTGTACACAATTTGGATCTTTTGAATGTAGGGTAATGAACTTTGGGATGTTCAATGCTCTCACAAAGTTTGTCACTATGATGAACCAAGTACTAAACAGTCTCTCAAATACATTATTCTGCCTTGAAAATATCATGATATTCTCAAAAACAAAAGAGAAACACCTCACACACATCCACAAGACACTCAATCAACTCGCAAAGCACAAAATTTATGAAAAACCTAGTAAGTGCCAATTTATGGAAAAGAAATTATTTTTCTTGGTCCACATTGTCTCTGGCAGTGGCATCAAAGCAGACCAAGATAAAATAAAAGCCATAAATAACATGCAACGCCCCACCTCCCTTAAACAAGTTAGATACTTACTTGGAATGATAGCTTACCTAAGGAAATACATCAAAGACTGCAGAAAACTCACCACACCAATCAATGACCTAACCAAAGGTAATGCCAAAAAGAAATTTATCTGGACACTAGAATGCAATAAGAATTTATAGCTACACAAACAAGCTCTGATTGAAGCAATAATCTTGCAATACCCTAATAACAACAGGTGCTACAAGCTCAAGTCAGATGCCAGTGACAGCGCCATTGGCGCAGTACTACACATCTGCCAGCCAGGGCAGCAAGACTCCCTTCCAGTATGTTATGAAAGTAGAAAACTAACTAACACTGAGCAGAGGTGCCCAATACACAATAAGAAATTGCTAGCAATATACCGCAGATGCAAGAAATAATTATGTTATATAGAAGCACATTTAAACATCTGAGTACTAACTGACCATAAATCCTTAATCTATTTCAAAACTCAGAACTTACTTTCATAGCAAAAAGATAAATGGATGTCCCTGCTGGATCAGATTAATCTGGACATCCAGTACAAAAAGGGGGGCAGAGCTGGTCAAATCTGATGCTCTCTCTAGGCTATGTCAGCCAATAGAGGATCATCCTGACCACCTGGACCCTGACTGGCCCAACCTAAATAACACTGAGTACAAGCCAAAAGGGAAAGACCCCTCCACACATCAACTAACCCATGATACATTAGTAAGGAATGAAAAACATTTCCACGTATCAAATGGCACAGCATACTGCATCATTAAAGATAAACATGTTCCCACATCCCACTTGCACAGAGAGTCAACACTATACTAAGACAGCACCACCTACTAGGGCACAAAAAGGCTAAAAATCTATACCTCACCTTAAAAGAGATAGTATGGTGGCCCATTTTAAACAAGACATAATTAACGTTTTGAAAAGTGCACAATGTGTGAGAAATACACCAGCACCAAGGCTCCCCAGCCAACAGTTAATTCAGTACCAGACCCTGAACTGTTTAAGGTTTGGGGGCTGGATGTAGTGGGACCCTTCCCAGAAGCTAAAGCCAAACAACGCTTCCTAATTGTAGCCATTGACTTTTGCCACACACTGGCCTATCTGCTGGGCAACAAAAGATCACAAAGCAGAAACAGTAAACCAATTCATTAACAAAGTAATCATAGCAGACTACAGTACTCCTGACTACATCATAACTGATGGAGCAAAAGAGTTAGCAGGTCACGTGGTAAAAAACAACCTAAAAACAAGGAACATCAAATATTCCACAACCTTGCCCTATATGCAACAAGATAATGACAGAGTTGAACGCCTTAACAGCAGTATCATAAGAACCCTGGATAAAATAATGAATGGCAAAGCCAGAGACACATGGCCACTATATGTGAAACATGTATTATTAGTATCTTGGGTACACACCAACCAAGGGACAGGCTACTCACTGTTTGAACTAACATACAAATACAAACCAGAGATAGTCACCCACAATAACCAAATGTATGTGAAAATCCCCCAGGAAACCCTCCCACAGTAGAACAAGCACCAGCATTACAACAAATAAGCCTCAAAGCTAAAATAGCAGTAACCAAAAAACTCAAAGCACAAAAGGTAGCCTCTGCAAAGGAACCACTCTCAATCAACTCCCCCGTCTGGGTCCTATCTGGGAACAGAAAGAAACTGAATTCAGTACACAGGGGACTGGGAAGAATCATCAGATACATACCAGACAGAAACACCTATCTAGTTAGATTCCAAGGTGCCAAGGACTCTGTCATCAAGAAGTGCCACATATCCTGCCTTTGCCTCAGTAAAGGGGAACACTCAACTTGTCTAGTACCATTTAGCAAAGAACTCCAGGAACATCAGGCGGCAGCCATCAAGACAAAGCCCCCTCCTGATTTACCAGAGTAACCCCTTAAGATGGGTGTCAAAGAGCTAGATGTACGGGTATTTTGGTTGCCGCCAACACACTTAACATCCGGTCATTGCCTGATTTGGTACCAATCCAATATACAGTTCTACATGCCAGAGATGGCAAAAAACCAATATCACATGACTGTTCAAGTATCCAGCAACTCAAACTTATCCCGTACATGATCATTCTTATCTTTGATCTGACTTATATCCCTGCCACAGCGCAAGCTATATAAATCAAAAGTATTATCCAATAAAATATACTTTTCTTCTTTCTTAATTCCACATTTGAAGCTTCCCCAAATGTTGCTCCTCATCAATACGTTTGAGCTCTGTTCAAGTGCCAATAACCTTGACAAGGTAAGTGTTGCCTGGGTTGACTTCCATGACAATGCCTGGTCCTTGTAATCCTGGGTCCAATTTGTGCATGTCTTGATTAACAACTAAGATCTTGTCCCCAACTTGGAAGCATTCATATTGTAATGGGATTGCTTTCCTATCAACCCTTTTTTCCCTTGTACTCTTGGTCTTTCCTAGCATGCTGTATGTCAGGGTCATTGTTGTCTGGCACTTTCTTGGGTAGGGGATGTTGTGGTCCTGATGTAGTGCTAACAATGGTGGGTTTGTGACCATAGACAAGTTTGTACAGGCTTTTGCCAGTATTACAGTTAACTTGAGTTCTACACACCATAGGTGCAGTTAGAAGCATGTCAACCCAGGCTTTTGAATGGTTGGCAGATAATTTGCCAAGGGCTTCTATGAGGAAACCATTCAGTCTTTCAACTTTTTTGTCAGCTTGTGGATGATAGGGGCTGGCTATGGTGTGTTTTATTTCATTTTTGTCAAGGTAGATGTTGGTATCAATGGCTTTAAGTTCAGTTCCTCTGTCTGTGATTAGGAGCTCAGGTTTCCCAAACTTAACTATGATTTCTTTATCAATAAACTGTCTTAAATTATTTCATTTGTGTTATTTTGTAGCTTGAGCTACAGTTTATCTAGTTGCATAGTCAATAGCTGTTATGATGTACTTTTTGCCTTTGTTATTGTCAGGCATTGATCTCACAATATCCAGTGATCACACCTTGAAGGGTTGTGTGATTGATACTGCTAGTACTGACTTGGGGTGGCACCTTGGTTTGGGTGTACTTCTCACAGACCTCACATTGTTCCAGTACTTCCTTGATATCATCTAACATGTTGGGCCACCAGTAGTGTGTCTTGAGGTATTCATGCAAGTTCCTGATACAGGTGTGTCTCAGATCTCTGTGGTATCAAAGAATGATGTCAATCTTTTGTGTTGATAGGAAATATGGTACAGTATTACTACTTGGTAGTATGTGGTGTAGAGTATCATATACATTTTTGAACAGATGTTTGTTCTTGAGGACTTTCTCTTGGATGTCCATTGATGTACCAGGTGAAAACCACTCTTAGAGATTTCCCATTATTAACATGGGCCAATTGGGGTCTTCATCAGTACATAAGAGATGTTTGCGGTATAGTCTTGACAAGGCATTTGCAGTAAGCATTTCCTTGCCTGGTTTGTATTCAATTATCATGAGGTACCTTTTTATGAGGATCATCCATTCAGCTTTTTAACTAGATAGATTTTGTTGAGTCTTAAATAATACCAATGATTTGTGGTTGGTTAGCACTTTTAATGTGAGAGAGGGGGGCTAAACTAACTAAGTTTGGCTCCCATCCTGGTGAAACAAACCACCAGGATGCCATCCAGTGAAGAAATGGGATGGCTGCTTGGAGAGGGGACCACAGGGAAGACACCAGGGACAACTGAGGGAAGTAGGTGTTCAAGCCCATCAGTATCAGGCCGGTGAGCAACCAAGGGGTGCAGGTGGGAGCAGGAGAGGATATCTTGGAGGGACCAAGGGGTACTGAGGGACTCAGAACCACGCTGGGGAGGGGGCACATTGGAGGCACAGCTTCTTCTGAGACGGGTGAGGCATGATCCACTGTGCTCAAATCCAAGTCATCACACATCAGGCTCTTGATCACAGCCTCTCCTGAAAAGAGAAGGCCGCTGGGGAGATCCCAAAGTCTGGAGGGATTTCTACCTACAAGTCTGGCAGACAAAGAGATTTTCTTCCACAGATTGGGGGAGGTGGACCACAGAAGAAGTAAGAATGGATCCAGGGAGAAACCCACAAACTTGAGTGCTGGGAGTATCATAGAAATATTCCTTGCAAAATTTGGGGCAGGTTGGTATAAATTTCTGGCAAAAATCAGATGGAAAAGGTGATGATAGGGTAGACTTAGCAGTACAAGGTCAAACTGAAGCAGAAATAGTTTAAACAGATTTACGGTGATTGTGGTGGCCTTGGGGAGAACGGCAAGCAAGAGCAGGTTTGAAAACAAGGATTTTAAAAGAAATTTCAGAATAACAGTAGTAATTATAAGGAAAATCAATTTAAAAATTAGATTTCAAACTCTATTTTCAAAAGCAAAAGCAAAAAGGACGACAACTAGGATAAGCAACCCTAGTATAGGAGGCCAGAAGAGAAGCTGGGTTCAAAACCGGCTAGTATAAGGTAAGCTTGAAGCCAAAACTAACACTTTAATTCTTAGGGCTGCTGAAACACAGACTGGGTTCCTGGCAGCAATAAAATTTAAAATTTAAGTTACAAAACACCTAACTTTAATGTATTTGGAAAATAGACAAGCAGGGGACTGAAAGTCCCCTTGCTTGATTAAAAGGAACGGCTTGCAAACAAAACTGATCACATGACAGTGGGCTCTGAATCCAATTGTCTGGACACAAAACTTTGCTGGGCAGGAGCAGGAAGACTGGAGGGTTTCATTCTAATTTCTGCAGCCAGATCTGATTGTCTGGAGGAAGTGCTGGTCATTTGGAATTCACTCATGCAGTACAGTATTGATGTGGCATCCTCTGATTGGCTAGCTCTAATGGTTTTTAGAAGTGGACAACACCATGCTAACAGGTAGTCTAAATTAACCAGCGTTTCTTCCCAGGAGGGAGCCACTAAAGGCAAAGGGTCCGCAGGGTAGGCTAACACAAACCTCTCATCTACCATGTGAGCTAAATCATTTAAAGAATGGAGGGGTTTGGCAGGCGTTTTCAAGCCTTTCTTGGTACAACAAGGGAAGATTGCGCAATCCAAAGCCAGAGGTGGCAGTGAATTTACATTTAATATCTGTGCACCTTTCAGATAATATTGCCACTTAATTAAGCAGACAATGACTATCTATTTCTTGTCATGTATTAAGTATCTTTGCTCACCTTTGTACAGCTTTCTTGATTCATACACCATAGAGAGGAAGTCCTTTTCTGCTTTTTGGATGCAGATTACTCCTCCTATGGCACAGTCAAAGGCATTGGTTTCTAATTTGTATATCTCTTCACAATTTGGGTATTGGAGGATGGGGGCAGTAACCATTTGTTTTTTAACTGTTGGAAGTGTTGTTCTCTTAGTGATGTCCACACAAACTTGGTTGTTTTGTCTGTAATTGCAGATAGGGGCAGTCAAGGCTCCCCAGCCAGGGATGAATCTTCTGATATAGGCTACCATGCCTAAGAATTTACAAAGCTCACTCTTATTTTGCAGTGCTGGCATGTTGGTTATGGTACTCATCTTTTCTGGGTCTGATCTTATTATGTCCTTACTGATAATGTATCCTAGGAATGGAAGTTCAGACAAGAAGAAGTCACACTTTGAAGGCTTGGCAATGAGTTGGTTTTCTTTGAGGGTGCAGAGAGCCAGGCAGACGTCTTTGCAGTGTTGTTTTAAGTTCAGACTGTAAATGATTATGTCATCCAGGTAGATGATTGCTCGTTTTCTAATGTGTTCTTTGAAAGCCTTGTTCATGAGAGTCACAAAGGTACTGGGGGCATTTATCATGCCAAATTTAAGGACAACACATTTGAAGGATTTGTATTTGGTTCTGAATGCCGTCTTTGAGATGTCTTCAGGTTTCACACAAATTTGGTGGTAACCTGCTTTCAGATCAATTTTTGTGAAGAATTGGAACCCCCCAGGGCGTCAAAAGGTCATCAATCAGGGGCAGGGAATACCTGTTTTTAATTGTGACCTTGTTGAGCGCCCTGTAGTCTGTGACCAGGTGTAGTCCTCCATCTTTCTTTGCTACAAAAAAGACAGCCACACCAAAAGGAGATTTGGAGGGATGTATGAGTCCTTTTTCAAGTGCTTTGTCTAGATAGGCCTTTAGTGTGTGTCCTCTTGTTGTGTTAGGCAGTGAATAGGTCGTGCTTTTGTCACACTCCCTTTGAGGTTGATTTTATGATGGATGCCTTGGTTAGGCAGTAGACCTGGTAAATTTTCTTGGAAAACATAAAAGAATTTTTAGATTATCTGTTATCAAATTGGGTCTTGCTTTGTGAGGTTTCTTTATTTTTAAAGTGGATAATCTCATATGTGCAAGTGTTCCAATTGATCTTGCTAGGGTCCTTTTTTCCTTCAGTTTCTGTAATTTTCACAAATACATGGTCTCTCATAAGTGTGTCAATGTGTGTTGAATACAGGTGGTGGTGCAATTTACCTTGTTGTATGATGAGGGTGGCACTATCCCAGTTGATATGAGGTTTGGTATTTCTCATCCAGTCCAGACCAAGCACAACATTGTACTTGGGGATGGTAATTTTGGGCCACTAAGGATAGTCTGTATATCTCCTATTTTGGCACAGAAAATTTGCTTCCATGGTGACTGGTGTGCTCCTGTTATCTGCCATGATAACTCTCTTGACATTACTTTGAACTGTTGGTAGTTTCATGAATAGGTGAATCTTTTTTTTAACAAGGGATTAGTTTGCTCCAGTGTCAAATAGTGCTGTGCTCTGATATCTGCAAAAGCAGAAAGGTAAAAGTGAGAGTTTATTTCCAGTTTGGGCAGCAAACAGTATATAATTGCTGGAGAGTAATTGGATCATGGTAATTGAGTCCACTTCTTGGTCCCTTTAAGAGTCTTGCAAAGTGGGGGAGGGTGGCTTGCCTAAGCACTCCCCTGAGCATTTCCCTCCTTGTTGGTGTTATTAGTGCTCATATGATTTCTCTGAGTGGTAAAATTTCTGCTTCAGGGATGGGAGTTGTTGACTCAGTTGTTTTTCTTGTTAATTCAAGGGTCCTTCTTGCTGTGGGACTTTCCTTTTTTTGGTTACATGCAGGTTGTAAGATTTTGTGCAGCTTGCTTTCCCTCCAGAAACACATCTTGGAGGTCCTTGAAGCAGCTCATCTCAAACTGGCGTCTGATATGTGTGCGTAGGTCATTGTAGAAGTCCAGTTGTGGTTCAGCCTCATAAATGTTGATGGTGTCAGGAGCTTGATAATGTATGTACTCATAGGCTCAATGTACTCCTTGATAGTTACTATCATTTTGAAGGTTCTGAGTTCTGTCATGATCACAACATCAGAGTCCTTTATGACCAATTTCTCCAGGAAGGCGTTCTTAAACATGTCCCAGTCTTTGTTGTGACCAGGGTGTTGATTGAACCATTCACTTATAAAGTGTGAGGCAGCCCCGGTAACATGTAAAGCAATTTCACTTGCCCAGAGTTTGCAGGGTTAGCCCACTTGTGTAATTTTTTTGGGTGCTTTGAATCCTGAGGTTGGCATTTTCTTGATGTAGTACTGATTAAGTTTCAATTTCTGCTGAGTGTAGGAGTTGGAATACAATGTTGGGTATTTTGGTTGTATCAGGAACTGGAGGTGGATTCAGGACTCCTTAGTTCTGAGAAAATTGTACTGTTTGGTTGGTACAAGGATATTGTTTAAGACAGTGAATCCTGTGATGATGTCTTGACCTTTTCTTGTATTGTCTCCAGCAGGCTGGGAGTGCCATCTGCTGGATTATTTTCTTTGGAGTAATTTTTCCTTTAAGTTGTGTAGGTGTGGATAACCTATCCTGTGCTACCACTGTCAATTATATACTTCTGAGAGGTATGTTAAACAAGATAAAGGGGAAAAATAAGGAGAGAATGATACTTTATTTGATATGAGTTTATATTATTATATAGTATCATGAGAAGCCACATACTTTCCATGTACATTATGGTAGTCATGGGGCTTATCCAAGTAACTGTTCCACTTAGGCCATGAGGTTTGTCCAAGTAATGTTCCTCTTAGGATTTGTAATGTTTGATCCCTGTAATAGATGGGCAATTGATAGGAGTGCCACCAAATTAATGATTAGTTGGGGAATCACCTGGAAAATTCTTTCTTAAGAGGGAGTAATCAAAGATATTGCAACATATGCAACAATATTGACCTGTATTCCCCCAACCTTGTCCCTGATGACCACCCTGGTGAGAGGACCCTCTTGCCGTTGCCATTCCCTGAGGAAGAGGAAGTGGCTGTCCTGAAGGACTCCTCTGAGCCCCCAGTGTACACTCTCAAGAGCACCCCTGGTTGCTCATGGGATTGGTAATTATGGGATTGAACATCTATTTTCTCCCACTTTCACCTGCATTGTCCTTCTGGACCTCTGTTTGAGTGGCTTTCCCAGTCTTGCACTGGATAGCATCTTGGTGGTTATCTCTCACATGATGGGAGCCAAGATTAGTTAGTTTAGCTCCCCTCTATCAAAGAATTTTTACCAAAGGTGAAAATCATGGGAGAAAATTGAGCAGACACAATCAAAAAAATTTATTAGGTAAAATATAGGGGGAAATAATCAAATTAACCCAGGGAAACATAACAAGAAGCATAAAAGCCATTTGAAATACAGGCTGAGTGTTTCTTCAGAAGGCAGAGACAATGGGTTTGAGCAAGAGGAATAGTAGATATCCTGGGGAAACTGTTCAGGTAAAAAGGCAAATGCAGGCATGTGATTGGCTGCAGGTTAAAACCTATTTTATTAATGTTTTTCATTGGTAAAACAAAGTTAAAAAGCTTAATACATCAGGGGGTTGAAAATAAAAAGCCTGATATGATTGGCTGAGGTAATGACTTATGTTTAATTTATTATATATAGAGAGAAATAATAATTTAAGATTTGGGAAAAAGAAACTCAGAAGGGAAAACAGACTGAAACAAGGAGAAATTTGAGGGGTAACAGACTAAAACAAGAAGATTATTGAGAGCAGGAAGCCACAGAAGGAGTCCAAGACACAGAGAAAGAAGCTCAAGACCAAGACTAAGGAGTACAGAGCAAGAACAAGGAGCCCAAGGCCAAGGGATCAAAGATATAATACAAGGTGCCCAAGAACTGTAAGGTCTTGCCCAATAAGGCGCAATATTATAAACTATACTGTGTAAAGCGTTTGGATTTAAGTTTAAAAGATAAAAGAAAGTAGGTACAGTTTGTAGTAGTACTTTTAAAAGACCTGTCAAAAACTTATGATTAGACACAAAAGGTGTCATAGAGTCAACTAATCCTAAACAAACTATATAGGATAAAGTGTTAAATAAATATTTGTTTATAACCAAAGGTATATCTATGTCAGGATATTCCAATGGGAATATATCAACATAAAACTAGTCTAGTTATCCCTAATGTTAAAAAATGGTGACAACAAGCTAATTGCTTGTTGTTTAGCTATCTCCATTCTAATTATGCTGTCTGTTTTATCTCTGGAAGCAAATTTAGACCTAAAAAAGTATTAATTTACTAAAAACCCAAGTCCCTTTTAAAAAAGATGATAACCTAAGTAAATTTCAAAGTTAGAATTTTAAGATTTGAAAAGAAAAATATGAGATTGAAGTAAAAAAACTGTGAACAGTGATTGGGGAAACCACTTAGAATTTCAGCTTAAAAAGCTTACTCTTCTAGTGTCTTTATTTGTAAGCACAAAAAGCCAAGCCTTGGGGAAGATCTGCAGAGGAACAAAGGAGATTTTCCTGAACAGACAGGTGTAATGAGGCAGGAGAAGAGCACATGGTGGTGGGGAAGCTGCTGGTAATAAGCCAAAGATCTGCATAAACAGGGGAGGATAACAACGGTTTCATAAGCAAAAAAATAAAGAAATAAACTTATTTAAAATAGAAATTATAAGAGGAATGAATTTTCTGTGTGCACGCAAGAACAAACAAGAAAGCAAAAGCAAGCCCAAAAGAGAGCAAAAACAAAAGGTAAGCTTGATTAAAAAAATTATAATATCTACTTGAATTTAAATTCAAAATCAAATTTTAACTTAAATTCAAGGTCTGCCCTTTGGGGCAGGACACAAAAAGACCAAGTAAAATGATTCCAATACATAAAGCAAGGAGCCCAATACCTGACCAACCAAAAAATCTCTCTAAAAACAGGCTATGAACAAAGAAGGCTTCTAAGGGGATCTTCCTTATGGTTCAAATAAATGCCAATCTTGACCCCTAAACTCTTTCCTTGATTCCACATAGTTTATAATGGATAACCCTCACCATATTTTCTACCCCAGCCCAGGAGAGGAGGATGTATACCAACAGAGCTGCAGGAAGTTTGTCACTAGCAAATCTTCTGACAAAGAGTGGGATTAATTGACTGAACAACTAATAATGACCCCCAGAGGCCAGGAGTTCCTAGAAAGGAGTCTAAGAGACTGTTCCAAGACTGGTACCACCCCAAGGTGGGGTGCACACCTGCTGAGGTGATGGTTTACAGAGGGAATGCTAGGATGATCATTGGGAAGGTTTTCAAGGAATTTTCAATCCTCCAGATCAAGTGCAACATTTTAGCCAATGAATCACTTCACTTGGAGAATAACAACACCTCCTATCCAGCACCAGGCATTGACCCAGGACAAGTATTGGTGTCTAAGGAGCTAGAGCATCACAAAGAGGAAAGGACTTTCTGAGAAAGGTTTTGGGACCCCTTTTCAGGAACTATATACACCCCCCAGAAGTACAGACCCAAGCAGTTGTCATGATCTATGTAGCAGATGCTAGGATACTTGTAGGAAAGGTTTTGGAGGAGTTAGAAGGAATGCCAGCAAGGTATAATACTCTGAGAGTAGAGCTCAGCCACTTAAAGAATGATATCTCAACCCAGTTGGTCCTTGAATATAATCCAGGACACCCAATGGCCATCTCCCAGTAGTATGAGTGCCACAGTGGCCCAGGTAGATAAATGACTTTGCTTGAGAAAGGACTCAGTTGTACACTGTATCAAGAAGAACAAGGATGCTGTGAAATCTTTCAACCAAGCTCCCTTCCAAAACCCTTCCTCAAAGTTGAGCTTTCTGCTACATTGTCCTGATGCTACACCAGTCTCTATCTTAGTGTTGTAAGCTAACTTTGAAAATAACATGGGCAGCTCATCAGCCCCAATGTTAGTCTCTTTGCATAAAGACTGATGTTTTGTATATTTTTTCCTCTAGGACTTACAATAAAATTTAGTACATTCCTTTAAAACCTTTCCTCTAAATTCATAATATATTAGTAGATAAAAAATGAGACTGTTGTCATACAGTATAAACTCATATGGTAAAATATAATTACAAAACTAAGACCTATAACATAAGTGAGAAGAATTTCCAATTGCCTCCAGGATGCAAGCCCTGTCAGACTTCTTGATTATGATGAATACAAAATTTTCATGAGCTAAAGAATACACCAAAGTCACAGGTTCTCCAGTACTTTTCTAATGTTAGAATAATTAAGATTTCAGCTTGGTGGATGATAAAATACTTCAGTCCTTGGTTTTCTGGTATAAACCACTACAGAAACTTAAGCCTTTAAATTACACAAAAGAAAGGCTGATATAGTGTGCTATAATGTCCTCAAAGACATTCATAGCTGCTACTATACACACAACAGAATCTCCAATATAATATGCTAGTTGTAAGCATATGGAGGAAGATCTGATTCCTTTACCCCTAATTGTATGGGGCTAATAAACACTACAATTCCTATAAATTTTTATTTTTGGCTGATAAATCTGAATCTTAACATTACAGTTTATTGCAAGAGTGTGTCCCTTAACAATACAGTTTCTCTCAAAACTCAAGGTTATTGTCAATTTTTAATAATATCTTTTTAGCAAATATTTTTATTAAATAAAGCCTTACCAATTTATTTCCAAGGGCCCATTTGATCATGTTGCAAGTAGAGATCCATCTAGTTTGATATCAAGATATGAATTAGACTCTTTAAGTTGATGTGTTGCTTGATTTGAGTGAAGCTTCTGCAATAGGCCTTCATGGCCTTTGATTTCAGTAATCACTTTTCTCAGGAAGTTGATTGGGCTCTATGTTGAGTGATTTTCTCTATTGGGATAATAATAGGCATCTGGCGCTTGATTGGATGTTTTATTGAAGTATTATTTTATTTCAAGGCCATATGTCACAAAAGCCTGAATTGAAGGCTCTTTTGTGATATTTGTTCCTTCAATTCCTGCTATGAGGGTTGCACTGTAAAGCAGAAGACAGTGAAAAACAACAGAAGAGAAAATTGGGCGTTTTTGAGGAGCTCAATAAACTTTAAAATAAGTTATTCATTCCCTAGTGTGATAGTTAAAATCTATAATATAAGAGTAAGCATTTTGTATAAATCACATTTTTTTAGTAAAAAATTAAATATAGTTCTATAAAAATAATGTTTTACCATATCCTTAATGTTAAGATCTAATACATAACCGTTTTATTTTGCCAAAATATTTGAGTTATTTTGCTTATCAGAGAATGATATTAGCTCTAAAAGCATCTTCCTTAGCTGAAACTTATAATTCATCTAATATACTGTGAAAGTGATAGATGAGTTTATATTGAAAGAAGTCCAGATATATTTCATAAGAGCAAGCTTAGAGTTGATATTGCTAGGTAGCTTAATTCCATTTTTTCATTTTTCTTGTGAGTTATTTCCTGACATTCATAGAAATATTCATGTAAAAAATGGATTATAAACAACTTCTTGCTTAAGTGATCACATTACAGCTCAAAGTTTTGACTCAGAACAGGATATTCAACATCAGTGAAATTTAAGCTGGCACAAATAATCCCTATCATGGCTTGATTAATCAAACCATTGCCCCATACAATTGGTTGAATCAAACATGTTTAAGCTCATTTTCTTGCTTTTGCTTTTTTGGTAGAGTCACACTTGATTAATTTTTCAGCTTCAGGGCAATGATTTTCAATATGTCTAAAAATTATTTGGTTGAACTCTTATACATAACACATTCTACATATTAGTTTATTTTTTATCAAACTATTTCATATTTAGAGTGTAAGTGGAAGGAATAGAATGGCAACACTTGAAACAAGTTTTTTTGAGTGTTTGTGTTTCTGGTATACATTTTTCATGTGATATAAAAAATCTGGCATGTTTCCTCTATTAAATTTGGTTGAAAGATCAATTATTATAGCCTGTATAATTTTTAATTTTTATCTGTTTCAGCTGCTTCATCATGATAAATACATGGAACAGTTGCCTTGAGCTTTTAATGCTGTTGTGTATTAGAAATAAAAAATACACATAGCTGTATACATGATTGATTGTTTAAAAAACAGCTGCTGAATATGAGATATTAGTGAAAATGACACATATATAACAAATTTATCTTAGCTCATTGATAAAAGGGAAGCAATCATAGATCACAGTTAACTCCTTGATAGCAGCACTGTTTTATAGCTGAATAGATACTTGAAATAACAAGAGAAATAAATCTCAGGTGACCAGCAATTAATAAAGCTGAGTTTCAAAGTGACATCAGTAACAGTAATTGAATTTGTTAATAATCTATAAAAACTAAACATCTTGGTAAAATTATATATGATAGTCCAAACTGGATCTCAGAAATTTAAACCACTAATAGCATTTTATATAAGTGGAAATGATATAGAATCTTCTATGTTAATATGGATTAAAAATAAAGCGGTGCAAGATTACAATTCAAAACTAGGCCTATACAACTCTTGTAGTTTCATAAGGTCTAAGGTGAAGATCTTCCATGCTGGCCTGATCCAGATGAGAATACAGAGAAAATTCATGATATTCATCAAAGCCACTAGAATGTCCAATAACAGGGGTTTTTAAATATACATGTATTGGTTTATTGAGCAATAGGCTGATTTATATCTCATCATTTAACTGAAAGATTGAGAGCATGGTGAAAATTGAGGGATAAACATGAGACTGGTGCAGACGTGTAAGGAAATTATTTCCTATCAACAAGGAAAAATCCTTAAATTTATCATTAGTGTTGTAAATGTAGCAGTCTAGGGTGCTAGTTTCTACAATTAGATAGTTAGTTATTTTTAACTCTCAACACTATACCTGTTGTAGTATAGTTGCAGCCTTTGATAGGACAGAATAATATAAGATTATAAGACAAAACTAGTTTCTTTATTAGGTAGTGAGATACTATATAGTATGAGGCAGGGGAATCACCACCAGAGGGAAAGAGGCACTGAAAAAAGGACTTGCCAAAAGGAGGATATGGAAGTGGCATACTAAAAATGCCTGCACACAAAAACAACAGGTTTAATGTGCCTTTTCTTATGGAGGCAAGTGGCACTAGTTGCATTTTTCTATTAATAACCACAGAGATAAAGCCCATATCTTATGCACAATGAAACCCTGAATTGAATAACTGTTTTTAAAGGCGTTTTAAATGGGTTTAAAGCACTTGAAATGATAATGCAACAGAAAAATCACATGGTTTTGTAAGCTTTCTTTTGTCTTAAACCTTAAGTGGACTTCTTATTGTCTTATTCATTCAGCATCTGCAACATTTCCCTCCACTGAATTAGTCAATAGGTTTCAGACGCTTGAAATCTCAAGGGGGCAGTCATGATTAACAGCAAGAGCGCCCATGTTGACAGTGACCATGTCTTCACTTTGTTAGCATGGTCACTGTCAACTCAAAAATTGAAAACTACTATGTTTCTTGCTAGTCACACTAGCTTAATTCCCATTTTCTAAAGCGCTCAGGGGTGAAAGCCCAGAAAACATGATAAAATTGTAGCTATTTTGACACAATTTAATAATAAGCTTAATCAAAAACTCAATTTAACCCAATTTTTCTTTACATTTAGTAGTAAAATATTATTTTTTATTAATTTGTTTTCACAGTTTAAAAGGTTCAATGTTGACACTTTTTAAGCTTAACTTATTTTTAATAACAAAACTGAAACATCTACAATAAAAAGTAATTGTGCACTTAATTTTTTTATTAAAATAATATATTAAAATAGGTATAGCACAATAAGCTGATTATTGAAATATTCATCTTATAAATTTATCTGTGGCACTTATTCCGTCTTTAATATATTAAATGTATTGGTGGCTAACGGCAATCCCATAATTTAAGTGTGAGTTACTATGTAATTTACTATAGAATTTATCATTGATAATAATGTTGACAATTAAAAATGTTGTTTATTTGTTTATGATCATCCACTGGGGTGGATTTAAGAAAATTATAGTGGTGCAATTAAGCCTAAATTATTATGACACTTCCTATTGAGGATGCCGTAAGTGGCAAAGTTGACACTTTACCTTTCTCATATCTAACAACAACTTCTTAACAACTTCACATAAGCACTATGGTAAAATATATATTCCCACCCCCAAAATATTATTTTTAATTAGGAAATGCTTAAATTTGAATATTTTTTGATTTAATTATATATGTTTTTTTTAAAATTTTATTATGTGAGAAAAAATACATGGAAAACAGTTAATATTTACTGGTTTGCTTAAATTTAATTAAGTATACTATGAAAAATTATAATGAATTTTTAAGAAAATGTTGACAGTGCCAATGTTGTCTCTGAAAATGTCTACATTTTTTCTAATCAACAGTGAGAATTAAGCTTTTTTACTAAATGTCATTCATAATGTCAACACTTTTCACTTATCACATATGATACTTTATGTTTTACATAATAAAAACATTTGAAATTTTAACATGTTGTATTTTAAACTTTTATTTTAAATATTATTTAATTTTTTAAAAAAAATTATATTTTAAGTTACTATGTTTGCATATTTCTTTTAACTTTTAACTTGTTATTTAAAACTTTAATAAAATAAAACTTTTATAGTATTTTTTTATATTTTAAATGCCAATAAAAAACATCTAGAATTTACTTTTTATATAAGATTCTTTTTAAGTTGTTTTGTTTGTTTTTTACATACATTTCTTTATTTTAAACCATTTTAATAATTATTTTAGGACAAAAACACCTCTAGGCAGCCCAAAGGAACCAAGCGTCCTTAAAAGCCAACAAAACCCACCAAGAAGAAGCCTGTCTCATTAAAGAAGGCCACTTCAAAACCATCCCCCAAGCCCTTCCCTGAGCCCTCTCCTGAGAAGAGACCTGCTCACTCCACTGGGGGAGAGGAATATGATGGTTCCCTTACAGACCACAGTTTCTACAACTCAGCTTCTGACAAGTAGCCAACCAAGAAGCGGCAGCAAGGCAGAAAGACCCCACCCAAGGATAAGTCTCCCACACATGAGGAGCACCACAACAAGCCCCTTATTCTTCCCCTGCTAAACTCACCTCCTTCTAACTCATCTGGGGATGACTCAAAGCCTCAAACTAATTACTTCCCTGACTTCTGCCATGCTCCTGCTGGCCCTTGAGACCCTCTTTTCCCCTTATAATATCTGAAATGTCAATGGAAAGTTCAAGATTCCTTCCTCTTTACCAATGTTGTAACTGTGCTTTTCTAGCAGAGTTACATGGGGAAAATATTTAGAAGATAGATAATAATCTTTATTGAGAGATAATGATTATATAGTTCATGTGAATCAAGGATAGAAGGAACAAGATTAGTGATCACACAGCTGGATGGAAGAAGGGGGTGGCTTGATCCTGATAATGAGTCAAGTGCCAAATTGAGGTATCCACCATGAAGGATCATCATCTGTTCATGTTGATGGATTTGGTAATTTGAGTTGCCTTCCTAGTCTGGCTTTGGTTGACCAGATAATTGGATTGTGGGTCACAAACCCGCTTAGTTGGAACCTTGCTGGCGGGTCTAGCCTGCGGTTTTGTCACCAAATATTTTCACATTATGAGCGTAAAGGGTGGGGTGTCCATGGTGGCCAATGGATACATTTTTCCCTGCAACAACGCCAACCAGGGCTTCAAGAGCCAGCATTACACCTGCAAGGACTGCTTGTGCCCAATGAGGCTCAATAAAGAGCGCTTGAACAAGGTCCAAACCATCAAGGGAGAGCATACTTACATAATGCCCAATACCACTATCTCTTGCCTCCTGAAGTGGTATCTGGTGCAGACCATGTCCATCCCAAAGGACCTTTCCCCTACCCAGCTGGCTGTGCTTGCTTGTAAGCACCTCTCCCCAACCAACTTGAAGAAGGTGCTAACCCACAGCCTGTTGGTGCATTTTTTTAGCAATAGGAGCCAAGCCCTCTGTTGGAAATTGTGCCATTAATACTATTTTGATATGGCCTTCAAATAATGATATATGCAAAGATTTGAATGGTTTTGCTTTTGAGTTTGGGAATTCCTTGCCTTCTGTAAATGGGTCTATACAAATCTCCACCCATTCTGGAATACCATACCTTCACTTGTCTGATCCTGGTATGACCTCACCCCAATGTGACCCCCTCTGCCACTCTGTCTACCTAATGAGTGATCATCTTCCTAGTCTACTATTTAAGTAGAATCATTTCTCCTAATAAAGACAAGTTTATCCACATTTGCGTTGGATTTAATATTCTTTAAGATTTTTCCTTTCCTTTTTGCCAAAAGAAAGTCCTCATCTTGTATTCCAGGAAATTAAGATACATGCCCTTAATTTTGCCCTGAAGGATAACCCAAGGCTAGCTTCAAACTGAAAATCTTTTTTTACAAAGATTTCCCACTATGTCCTCCTGGATGTTGTCCCCAGGAGCCAAACACAACAAAATGGTGCTCACTACAGGGGCTGCAAGCCCCTCAGTTATCCTGTTCCCACGCATATACTCTGGTCCTCCCCCATTTGTTTCTGTAGTGCACAAGTAACCTAAAGTTTCTAGTCCCCCTATAGAAGAAAATATCACCAATGCCCCCTCCACTCCTATGGTACTGGTGATGTCCCCCAGGCCCTCTTGGTCCCCCTTCCAGCTTTCTCACTCAACTACAAGCAAGCTTGTGCCGCTGCCTGCTCTCTCCTCCACACTGGCACTTTGTCAATGTACACTATCCCTGGTCTCTGTCCTGGGTATGCTTCCAAAGACCTATATTCCTTACTCTTGGATTTTGGTCTCCCCCTGCGCTGATGGAATTAATGGAGACTATTGGCGTGTTAGTTAACCAATTTATCCAACCTGCACTGTTCCATCATAAATTGGTGTTGGGATCTCAAAACCAGCTCTTGGCTGCCATAGCCACCTCTGTTTCTAACAATCATGCTCAGAATATGGCCTATAAAGAATGGTCTCATAGCCTCTTTGCTTGCATTTCAGATAACCAGCACAACTTGCTATCCTCACAAAAGTATCTGAATTTGTCTCTAAACTCCCTTTGCTCCTTGATCCCTGGGTATATTAAGGATCACCTTTGTGAACTGGATGACCACCAAGCTACTTGGCGTAGACAGATAGAGTCAACCCTCCTAAAATATTGTCAAGATTTCAAGACTCTAGTTGCTGAACTCAATCAGTTTTGAGAACATGTTAATACCCAGCTTGAGTTGATTGGACCCACGTCAATACGTGGGGCCAACATCTGCACCTACAGTATGGCTTGGACAAGGAGGCTTTAGGGAGCACCCTGATTCAGGTTCAAAACTATGTTTATGATAGGGTGTCCTCTATTGAAGTAACTCTATCAACTCCTTTGGTTGGTATCCCATCTGCCTTTGAAGCAAGGGTATGGGAAGCTATAACTGAATTCAAAGCCACTACTCAACGTCAAGCCTCTGCCCTGCATCCCCCACCTGTCAAACCTACGCCTGATCCTTGCATTTTCATGCTAACTAACCAAGTGGCTACTTTACAAGGCAAGATTGAGTATTTGAGGCAACGTCTCTCTGACCCTGATGACTTGTCCTCTGAATCTGATGGCAAAAGGGAGGCTGAAGTCTCCGGTACTCCTACCCACCTTGACCATGGGTGTTGCCCTGGTTTGGAAGGCCAACCCTGTTTCAACTGTGCTCTTGCCTTGGATCACTTAGCAGCAGTAAATAATGATGTGGCAGATTGGCAAGATGCACTGGAGCGCGAGGTGCAAACCCTCTCCCAACTCACAGAGACAATAAATGGACAGGTTACCCCTCTGGTTGCTCAAATAACTTCTCTGGCTATTTGTGTCAATGGGGTTACTGGCATATTGGCAGTACAGCAAAAAATCAATGAATTTGGAGCTGCTGCCGCTACCGCCCAAGATATCAGTGGACAGAATAACTCTACACTGGATACCCTAGAGGAGAGTCTTCAACTTCTTTGGGCTAGACAACCCGCGGCTGAATCCAAGTTTGAGGGCAATCCTCACATTAACGTCCTCAACCCCGGTGACAACAGTCAGTCCTCTTCCTTGTCCATTGACCTAAATTACAAGCCAACCTTCAAATAGATATTTGATCCTAAAACCTCTACTATTGCTGTCTTTTTAAAAATCTACAAGACTTCAATGTGTAGGGCTACTGACAAGCTCAGAAAGGAATATATTCTTACCTGCCTGCATCCTACTTTCCAAGAAGTGATGGTCCCCAAAATCCCCTCCATTGTCACTTGGGAGGACATGAAGCGCCTCCTTATTGAGGATTTTAGAGGAGATCTCAGCTTAGAGTTCAAGAAAGATGCATTTATGCACATTGTCTTTAAGCCCAAGGATCCCTTGCTGAGTTTTTGGATTGCTTCTACATTAAAGGCCAACAGTTAATCACCAGTCAACAGTTAACTCCCTGGGAAGCTTATACAGCATGTTTAAACGCTTTGAAAGTGAACCAGCTTCTATGCATACACTTTAAGGCACACAAGGCTTCACTCACTTCCATGAAGAGTATTAAGACGCTCTTACAAGACATGCATTTGACCCATGAGGGTACTGTGGTGCGTGAGAATAAAGCCAATAATGCCAGAACCACCTCTTGTACGCTGCAAATTATGGCTCTGGGTTCAAGTGGACAGACTAAGAGGCAAGAATGTAATAACTGTGGCCAGATAGGGCACCACTCACATACCTGCATTAATCCCTGGGTATAAGGTGTGATCCCAAGGAACAGGCAGTAAAAGAGTAGTCAGCTTAGAGGCAGAGACACTCTCTGCTGACCAATCTCCCCTGTCTCCTCCTGATCCTCCTTCTAACAAGGAAGCTCCTTCTTCCTCTGGACCAACTATTCTTCACCTATTCCACAATTTCTCCAGTGATTCTGAACCTGAAGATTCTGATAGTGAATAATCTGATAGTTATGGCTACTCCGTTTTGACTGTTCCAGAAACTTTGCCTGTCCCTTATAAGCTTTGCTCAGGGAAAACCACCACTACTTCTTGTGCACCTTCAAGTAAAGCCAAGGCCATAGTGGCTCGCCCTTTCCTAGCACAGGCTCATTGACCCTCTGTCTTGGTTGACTCTTCTGAAGAAGCCACCAAGCTAGTCAAAACTCTCTTTCAAATGTGACTGTATCTCTCCCACTGCAGACTGTGTATAAGGAGATTCCTGCATTATGATGTATGTTAGCTAAATGGGAAAAAAGTTAGAGGGTGCACAGGATGTGTTGGCCATCTTGCCCCCCTTTGGGAAAGATACAACCCAGGTGCAAGTATCAACCCAAAAGGTTAAAATCAAAGCCATCCTGGACACAGGTTCTCCAGTCAATGTAGTATCTTCAAAACTAATGAAGAAGCTTAAACTGATTCCTGACCTCAACTACACTCAGTTTTATGACACAGCTGGCATGGCACAAACTTGAGATATTGGTGCCTACTCCTCTCTACCCAAAAGATTTGGAAAACTCCTCATTGCTTCCCCCGCTGTTGCCCTTGAGAATGAAAGCAATGATCTCTTGGCTGGTACCCAATTCCTCCGTGCATACAACGGGATTGTAAACTTACAAGATGGATATCTATTGCTCTTAGGTTATGAGGTCCCTTTGATTTTTGAGGAACCTGTGGCTCCCAGGAAAGCGTCTTAAAACTTGCGTGCTTGAGTACCCCACAGGTATCTTCTCTCTCAAGTATAGGACTCACTCCTCCAACATGCACACCCCTCCTTCTTCCTTTACCGCAGAGGAAGGTGTACCTCTTCTTGCCCCAACAGCTATCACCATCCCTCCAGGCTCCCAAGTGGTTATCAACTCCAAAATTTATTATGAGCTACCCAAAAAGTCATTCCTGGAACTCTACTCACCTGAATCCCTAAGCCGTAAAGAACCCTGATTGTTTCCAGGAATCCTAGATCAAACTCACAAGAAGCCTATACAACTGTTGCTTGCCAACCTGACAGCCCTACTCATGCAGGTGTCCCAGGGCAAGGTTATAGGGCATGGTCGTATATTGGGAGCAGAACAAGTGACATCCCTCTACCCTTTCAGAACTTTTATGATTTCAATCTACCTGAAGACAATCCTCAAGTTCTCTCCTTATTCACCGCTGCCAATTTCCCCCAACTGTCTCCCATCCAACAAAAAGACGTGTTGGACCTGCTTGATCAGTTTAGCAATATCTTTGCCTCTGGACTTACGGACTATGGCCTGGCTAAAGGAGTCATCCATCAGATTAATACTGGTGATGTACCCTCTTTTTGTGCCAAACCATACCACTGTAGTAGGGTGGAGGATGCTCAGGTGTCTACAGAACTCAAACAACTACTAGGCGCTGGGTTACTGGCTCCTTCCCAAAGACCTTGGGCTCCCATGTTACTGATCCTTAAGAAGAAGAATGGAGGACACCACATTGTAATAAAACTATTGCTGCCTGAACTCTCTCACTAAGAAAGACTCGTATCCCTTGCCCAGAATCAATGATGCTCTCAGACAGCTGGGTGGTTCCAAGTTTTCTCAGCCATGGATCTACCTCTGAATACTGGCAAGTTTACTTATCTCCTGAGGACAGAGAGAAGGCTGCGCTTATCACCTCAGAAGGCCTTTTTGAACCCACTCAATTGCCCCAGGGACTCTGCAATGCCCCTGCTACATTTCAGCAAGCTATGGACTCCATCTTACAAGCCCTAAAACTCTCTTGTGTCCTAGTTTATCTTGATGATATCACCGTATTCAGCGCTACCTTTACCAACCATTTGGAACACCTCAAGGCTGTCTTCATCAAGATCCACAATGCTGGCTTAAAGCTCAAACCCTCCAAGTGCTCCTTCTTTAAAGAGCGACTTGAGTTCTTAGGTCATGAGGTCACTCAAATGGGAATCTGCCCCATGAATAATAAGGTGGAAGCCATCAATAAGATGCTACCTCCCACAAATCTTTGAGAGGTCTAAGTATTTCTTGGTATGATGGGTTACTATTGACAGTTCATACCCAATTTTGATGAATTAAGTGAACCCCTTGTCCAACTCCTTTGCAATGTTGCATTTGAGTGGACTGACAGTCAGCAGCAAGCATTTGAAGCATTGAAGGCTAAGCTCAAAGAGGCTCCTATCCTAGTCTACCCTGATTATGATAAAAAGTTTATCTTGTATACTAATGTAAACAGAGTAGCTGTGGGTGCCATCTTAGCCCAGCTTGACAACAAAGGCATGAATTGACCTGTAGCCTACTTTTCATGGGTTCTCAATAAACACAAGAAGAACTACAGTGTCACTAAAAAGAAATGCCTGGCAATGTTGCATGCGGTAAAGCAATTCAGGCATTAAATTTATGGGACCCACTTCAGTATGGTCACCAACCACTCCTCCCTTAAATGCTGAAACAACTAAAGGAACCTGAAGTTCAATTAGAATGTTGGGCCCTGCGCCTGCAAGGATGCAATTTCACTGTGGTACATCATCATAGTGCACAACATCAAACACTAATGGTTTTTCAAGGATGCTTATACTGTAAATTCACTGCCACCTCTGGCCTTGGATCAAACCGTTCCCCCCCCTGCCACACCAAAAAAGGGCCAAGAACAACAGCCAAGCCATTAAATTCCTTAGAAGATTTAGCCCACAGTGTTGATGAGAGATTTGTTCTGGCCTACCCTGCAGATCCCCCTGCTTTGGTTGTCCCGGCTTGCAAAGAAACACTGATCAATTTAGATTGTTTGTTATCATGGTGTTGCCCTCTCTTGAAAATTATCAGGAACAGCCAATCAAAGGATGCCACATACACAACCAAAAAATCAAATGAATCTGAAATGGTTGGGATGTCTTCCAGCCAATCAGGTGGAGCCGCAGAAATTGGAGTAAAACCCTCCAGTATCTCTGATCCTACCCAGAAAAGTTTCCCCCCAGCCAATTGAATCTAGGTCCAACGGTCATGTGACCATCTTCATTGCAATCCATTCATTTAACAGCAGCAAGAGGATTTCAGTCCCCTACTTGTCTATTCTCAAATTATTAAAAGTTTGGAGCTTGAAACACTCAGTTTTAATTTTATTGCTCTGATTGGACCTCTGCTTGAGCTCCTATCACCTAGAATTTTAAACTGTTAGTTATTGCTTTATTGCTTACCTTTCAACCCCCTTTTCAAACCAAGTCCCTCTTCTGGGACCCTTGAAATTGACTCTGGTGTATAGTGGTTTTGGTTTTTGCTTTTGCTTTGAAAATTTACGTTCAAACCTAAGTTTTCTAGTTAATTTCAATATAAAAATATATTTTTAAATTTTGATTTTCTATATAAACTCTTTAATTTTGAACCCGCTTTTGTTCCTGGTCACTTTAAAGACGCCCAAGCACACCGGCAAGCTCTCTAAGCCCACTCTGTCACTACTTTTGGCTTCTTGCTTGTGGTTACCCCTGTTGGTCTTATTTTTATTGCTTGCAATTTTAAAAACCACATCAATCTTCCTCAAATTTTGTGGAGTTTGCAACTATGATACTCCCAGTCATAAAATTTGTTGATTTTCTTTGGCTCCCTTTTTGCTCCTCTTATGGTCCACCTCACCAGACCTGTGGTCTAAAATATCCTCTTCTGCGCAACTCAAAATTGTGGCTCCCTCTAGCCTCCTGAGTTTGCCTGGTAGCCTCCTTTATTAAAGGGAGGCCGTGGTGAAGAGTCTGACATGCAATGATCTGAATTTGGAGGATGTCAACTATGCTTCTCCCGCTCATGTGGGCAAGAAGGTGCCAATGTCCCCCCTCCTGGCCTAGAGAAGAGTGACTTGATACCTCTGTGTGCTTCTGCAGTGTCCCCTCCTGCCCCCACTTGTACCCCCTGGCTGCTCACTGGTTTGGCGCTGATGGCACTGAATGCCTATTTCCCTCAGTTGTCTCCTGTATCCTCCCTGTGGTCTCCCCTTTGAGCGGCCGTTCCAGTCCTCTACTGGACGGCATCCTGGTGGTTTGTTTCACTGGGATGGGAGCCAAACTTATTTAGTTTAGCCCCTCTCTCTCACATATACTAGCAATTCATCCTACAGACGCTGATTGCCTATACAAGTTAATAGGGTATCCTGATTCCTGGACCACAGAGCCAGAAGACATTTTCCTGGCGCTACAAACCCTATCCAAGGACACTGTGATTTGAGATAGGCAACTCTTCAAGAAATTAACACAGCCTATCTTCTCTATGTTTGCCCTAGCACGAGAATAGCCATTATCCTCCAAGCTCACATTGACACTGGACATGAAGGTATAGCCAAAACCCATGACTGGCTATGCAAGAACTTCTACTGGGAAAACATGAGCCTTCTAATTCCTGATGTTCTTGCCTCCTGCCATTTGTGCCAGTTCTAACGCCCTTGCCCTTCCCAACACCAATTAAAACTCATCCCCTCTAAACATGCCTTCCACACTGTGAGTATTAATGCTGTTGGACCTCTCCCTTGGTCTAGGTCTGGGTGTCAATTTATCTTGGTTACTGTAGACCATTTTAGTAAATGGGTTGAAGCTAGAGCTACAAAAGATATAACTGCCAAGACCACTGCTAATTTCTTGTTGCAAGATATCTTCTACCAACATGGCTGCCCTCAAGTCCTGCTTTCTGACAATGGCACCAACTTTAATGCTTGCCTCATCATGTCTATTGTAGAAGCTATGGGTACCCATCAATCTTTCTCCGCGCCGTATAACCCATTGACTAATGGAACTGTTGAACAAGCCAATTATCCCTGGTGTTCATAATGAGGAAACTCACACTCTCTGATGCTGCCAATTGGGATATGTTTCTCCCTTCTTGTAAGGTCTTGCCCATAATGGCGCAAGGTTATAAACTAGAGCGTGTAAGGCATTAGGATTCAAATTTAAAAGATAAAAAATTAGGAACTGCCTGTAAAATAATCTTACAGAACCCTGCTTAAAACCTATATTGGGTCACAAAAGGAGTAATTGAGTGTAAGAAACCTAAGCAAAGAAGATAAAATAAAGTGTTTAATAGTGAAAAATTTGTAACTAAGGGCATGTCAATATTAGAATATTCTCCATCAGCAAATTGGTACATATAACTATTGAAAGATTCCTTAAGGAAAAATAATGGATACAACAAGCCTAAGGCTTGTTTTTTTGCAAGTTCCATTTGTTTTAAGGAAAGAAAAGGCTAGACTTTAAAATTAATTTAATAAAAATGTATAAATTTCTAGAAATTAAGATCTCAAAGTTAAAATTAGATAAAAGATTGAAGGGAAGAAATCACTTAGAATTTTGGCTTAAAGCCTACTCTTCAAGAGCTCTTTATTTATAGAGGAAAAAGCCTTTTCTGTTAAATACTGATAGCCAGGAGGAAGCAGCCAAGAAGAAGGAGTAACTGGAGAAGTTGGAGAACAACCAGGTACAGAAAAGGGGAAACAGAAGACCAGTTCAAAGTTTAATCAGCAAGAATGAAGCTGGGGAAAGCAACAACAACGTAAATAGGAGTTTCAAAAAGATGGGTGAAAAGTAAAATTTCTCTAACTTTAAAGTAGAGAATATAAAGCTAATTGAATAGCTGAAAGCAAAAGACAACAACAACAACGTCAATTTGAACGTGAATTGACGTAAAACAAGGTATTTTCTTTAAAATACTTATATATTAACACTCAATTCAAAACTTCAATATTAAAAAATACTGAATTTAAATTAATCAAAAATAAAAAACATAATAAATTTTAAAGAGCCTGCCCTTTGGGGCAGGGCATGTCATTACTCCCTCCAGATCTAAGCTCAGCATGTGCTTGGATATAAGAGTTGATGGCATCAGGACATTTCCAAAGTTGAACAGTGGCTCCCAAGAACTCTCCTCAACGGAATATCCCTTCCAAAGAACCAAGTATTGGAGTTTACCATAGTGGTAACAATGGTTGATAATGGAGTCCACCTCATATTCAGGGGTCCCTAGGACCATGTGAGGAGGAGGTGCTTTGTTGTTCTGATGAGGAGGAGGAGAAGTCTGGAGTTTGAGGAGAGACACGTGGAAGACATCATGAATGCAATACCCTGGAGGAAGTTGGATACAGTAGGCAACCTTTCTAACACTTTCTGTTACAAGAAAAGGCCCTATGAACCACGGGCCAAGTTTATGAGAGGGCCATATGATAGGAAGATTCTTTATATTTAGATATACAAGGTTGTTGACCTGGATGCTCTTCCCTTCCTGACAATGACAGTTAGCCTAGACCTTGTAAACCACAATAGCCTGAGTGAGATTCTCCTTTAAGGAATTCTGGATGAGTTTTAGCTGGACAAGAAACTCCTTGGCTAACAGGGAACGGACAGAGGAGGTGAAAGAAGGAACAGAGGCAGGAGTATAGCCTAAATTTACCATGAACAGAGTCATCTTGGTTGAGGAATGAGGAGTAGCATTGTAGGAATACTGGGCCAAAGGTAGGTGAGAAGCCCAATTGTCTTGTGTTTGTTAGAGAAACAGCAAAGGAAACATTCTAGTGTCTGGTTTGTACGTTTGGCTTGCCCATCAGACTGGGGATGATAGGAGGTGCTAAGAGAAAGGTGGACACCTAGCTGAGTCATAAACTCTTTCCAGAACAGGGAAAGGAATTGTGGTCCACAATAAGAGACAATATCTCTTGGAGTACCATGGTGAATGAAGACGTTTTTAACAAAGAGGGAAGAGGTCTGCTTTGCATTAATGTTAGAATTGCAGGGAGTAAAAATAGCCTGTTTTGAGAATCTGTCTACAATGACTAGTATGGCGTCAAAATCTTCAGACTGAGGAAGCTGGACAATATAATCCAAAGAGACAGACTGCCAAGGACCTTCAGGGACTGGGAGGGGGCATATAAGACCCACGGGTTTCTGGGTGGAGTGTTTGCTTCTCTGGCAAACTAGGCAACTACTGATGTATGGCTTGACAAAGGTGGACATCTTTGGCTACCAAAAGTGATTGCAGAGTTTAGAAAGGGTTTTCTTATATTCAGTGTGGCCTGAAGTAAGGGAGTCATGGAACATGATGATTAGAAGCTGTTGAAGGTCCAGAGAAGGGACTACCAAAATATTGTTGAAGTATAACACACCATCTATCAGGGAGAAGGAAGGATTTGTGACTGTCTTATTTTTTGTAAGAGCGTCAATGATCTGAGACAAGTCTTTATTAGAAATCTTAAATTGTGGATTTGCTTCAGTATATCAATGGTTGTAGTACTAATAACATTAAGTTTCAGAAAGCTCTCAGGAGGAGGACCATCTTGGTGTTAAGGAGTTTGTAGTCTTTGTCAACATCAAATAATGAAGAATGACAACTAAGCGCTTCAGGTTGGGTATTGAGTATACCTTTCTTGTAAACAAGCTTGAAGCAGAAAATTGACAGCTCCATTACCCATCTAGTGTGTCTTTGGGAAATTTGGCGTGACTCAGTGAAGTAAAGCAAGTTCTTATGGTCTGTGTAAATGAGGAAAGGCTCATCAAGCCCCTTAAGGTAGCAACACCAATGCTCAAGTGTTTTGATGATGGCAAGAAGTTCCTTGTTGTGTACAGGGTAGTTTTGTTCAGCTGGAAGGTGTTTTTGAGAAAAGTATGCAACAGGGTGTTGCATCCCACCCCCAAGCTAAAAGAGAGCACCACCAACAGCATAGTTGCTGGCATCAGTCTCAAACAAGCAGGGTGTGGGGTTCCTTTCCGTCAGTCCCATAGTGTGTCCTGGATCATAGCCAGGGACTGTCTGGAAGGGATTGTCATTCTCTAGTAAGGGGAAAATGTATCTCAGAAATATGTATAGGGGTCAAAATGAGCTTTTATTCACTCTCAGAAGGAAGATCCCCTTAGAAACCTTCTGGTATACAGCCCGGGGGGGTCAAGGAGACAATATGGATTTGCCAATACTTGGAGTTCTCCAACAATATCTTGGACTCCTTGTACTTGGTCTTGGACTCCTGCACCTAAGTCTTGGACGTCTGCCCCTTAGACTTGAACTCCTGCTCCTTAAATGTGGACTCCAGCTCCTTGAAATCAAACTTCCGCGCTGCGCTTAGGAACCTGCTTCTTATTCTTGGGCTCCTGCTCCGTTATCTTGGGCCTCAGCTCTAACCAAGCTCCTGCTGGTGATCAAAAGGCTTCCAAAACCTCTTGGCAGAAACTCAAGAGACCCATAAGTGTCCTCTCAAAGACCTGGAACAACCTCCAAAAAGACTGTCAAAAGACCCTGTAACTTTCCAGCCAGCCACCTTCTTATAGTGTCCTTTTCCCAACGGTTCTGCCTTCAAAATGGCTTTCTTAAGAAGCTTAAACCATTGCTGCTCACTTTTTCTTATAATAACTTAAGCTTACATACTTACTTTCTCAAAAGCTTAAAGTATTAATATACTATTTCCTTGCTTATACTTTAATCTTTTGGCTTCCAACCAATCATTTTCATCAGAAAGCCTACCAGAACTCAACCAATGAATGCAGAACGCTGAAATAGACCATTTCTAAAGTTCCACCGGGATCAAACTATGAAACTCATTTCCACAGCTCAAACTGCTCAAAGCAACAACTCTTTGCGCACCAAAGTGTTAACCAGTCCATTATTCCAGCACCACTTCTTCCTGCATTCAACCCAAACCCATTTAAATAGTAGAATACCATTTAAATTGTTCTTTCTGGACCTCTTCAACGTTTTCCCCATATATTTACAAATATAGTAAAATCCAAGGAAAACGTCCCACCAAAACAACCTTGTATCCCACTCTCATAGCAACATACCTTTGTCCATCTTAGGAACTTAATAAATAAATATCTTACACAAACTTCTATCCACATTTCTTCTTGATTTTCATACTAAACCAAGACAAAATATTCCACATCTTCTCACTTTGGCAAATCAATTTGGCAAAATCTTGGCTCATTTCTCTGGACCACTAGTTCTTCACCATCATCTTCTGGTCCTCCAGCCAGCTTTCTTCAACAACAGTCACTAAACTTTCACTTGGCCAACATAAGCCCCACCTGCAAACCACCAAACATGTGGATCATCACAGTGACCATTCATGGACCTTTGGGAAAGATTAAGGTCCTTGCTCTTCTTGATACTGGCGCTGATGCTAAATTCATTGAGGAGAAACTTGCTAAACTAATTGGACTCTCCAATTCCGGTTCCCTTGACGTTAAGGTAAGAAACAGCACTATCATTGGCACCACACTATCCTCCAACTCGTCACCATTGACTTGGAGGGCTCTCCATTCTGCGTCACATGTAACTCCTCTCCCAACTTATCCTTCCCGTTCATCCTTGGATTCCCATGGTTGAGAGAGTCTTTGCTTAACTTCAATCACCCAAACAACAAAATTTCATTTACATACAATGACGTTGTCAAATTGCTTTCCTGTGTATCCAGTACTCTTTGTCCAATTCCCTCCAAGCTGAACCTGACTACCATCTCTAGTACAATCTTGGATACTCTTTCCTCCAAGGACAAGGATGGATTACCTTATTGTTATTCTGACTTAAAGGATTATTTTAGTAAAGAAGAATTTAATCTGCTACCTCCTCATAGGCCCTACAATATCCAAATAAACCTTAAACCATGCACCACTCCTCCCTGGAGAAGGCTTATCTCTCTCTCTGACTCAGACAACACTCTACTAAAAAAATACATCAATGAAGAACTCTCCAAGGGTTTCATCTCTCAATCCACGTCCCCATGCTCCTCTCCCATCTTCTTTGTTGGTAAATCAGATGGCTCTAAGCGCCCTTGTGTAGACTATAGAGCTCTCAACAATATCAGAATCAAGGATAGATGCCCTATTCCCTCTGCTGAGGCTTTGACCAATTGCCTCACTGGTAGCTCTGTATATACTAAGATTGACCTCCAAAGAGCTTTCAACCAGATCAGAGTCTCCCCTGGCCACAAATGGAAGACTACATTCTGTACCCCATTTGGGTTATACAAGTACAATGTAATGCCCTTTGGTTTATGTAACACTCCGTCAACCTTTCAGGCCTTAATGAATGAGGCACTTCTGCCCTTCCTTAACAAGTTTGTTGTCGTCTATCTTGACAATATTAATATATACTCCTCTTCCATTGACAACCATGCCACCCACGTCCGCCAGGTACTCCAGAGACTTTGAGACTACAACCTGTTTGCAAAATCTTTTAAGTGCTCATTCTTTTGAACTGAGGTCAATTTTCTTGGCTATGTTGTCACCTGAAACAGTTTTGCTGTCTCTCCTAGAAAGGTGCATGCTATCCAAAGCTGGCCTGTTCCCAAGACTGGCTCACAACTTTGTGGTTTCCTTGGATTGGCAAACTACTACCGTAAGTTTGTGGAAAATTTTTCTTCTTTAGTTTTTCCTCTCACTACCCTTACTTCTCATTCTTTTCCTTTTGTCTGGCCACCTGAGGCCCAGCTTGGGTTTGAGGCTACAAAGGCTGTCTTTGTCTCCAATCCTGTCCTCCTGATGCCTGATCCTTCCAAACCCTTTGTGATGATCCACAAGTTTGGTGGTTTGCAGGCGGGGCATATGTTGGCCAAGTGAAAGTTTAGTAACTGTTGTTGAAGAAAGCTGGCTGGAGGACCAGAAGATGATGGTGAAGAACTAGTGGTCCAGAGAAATGAGCCAAGATTTTGCCAAATTGATTTGCCAAAGTGAGAAGATGTGGAATATTTTGTCTTGGTTTAGTATGAAAATCAAGAAGAAATGTGGATAGAAGTTTGTGTAAGATATTTATTTATTAAGTTCCTAAGATGGACAAAGGTATGTTGCTATGAGAGTGGGATACAAGGTTGTTTTGGTGGGACGTTTTCCTTGGATTTTACTATATTTGTAAATATATGGGGAAAACGTTGAAGAGGTCCAGAAAGAACAATTTAAATGGTATTCTACTATTTAAATGGGTTTGGGTTGAATGCAGGAAGAAGTGGTGCTGGAATAATGGACTGGTTAACACTTTGGTGCGCAAAGAGTTGTTGCTTTGAGCAGTTTGAGCTGTGGAAATGAGTTTCATAGTTTGATCCCGGTGGAACTTTAGAAATGGTCTATTTCAGCGTTCTGCATTCATTGGTTGAGTTCTGGTAGGCTTTCTGATGAAAATGATTGGTTGGAAGCCAAAAGCTTAAAGTATAAGCAAGGAAATAGTATATTAATACTTTAAGCTTTTGAGAAAGTAAGTATGTAAGCTTAAGTTATTATAAGAAAAAGTGAGCAGCAATGGTTTAAGCTTCTTAAGAAAGCCATTTTGAAGGCAGAACCGTTGGGAAAAGGACACTATAAGAAGGTGGTTGGCTGGAAAGTTACAGGGTCTTTTGACAGTCTTTTTGGAGGTTGTTCCAGGTCTTTGAGAGGACACTTATGGGTCTCTTGAGTTTCTGCCAAGAGGTTTTGGAAGCCTTTTGATCACCAGCAGGAGCTTGGTTAGAGCTGAGGCCCAAGATAACGGAGCAGGAGCCCAAGAATAAGGAGCAGGTTCCTAAGCACAGCGCGGAAGTTTGATTTCAAGGAGCTGGAGTCCACATTTAAGGAGCAGGAGTTCAAGTCTAAGGGGCAGACGTCCAAGACTTAGGTGCAGGAGTCCAAGACCAAGTACAAGGAGTCCAAGATATTGTTGGAGAACTCCAAGTATTGGCAAATCCATATTGTTTTCTTGACCCCCCCCCCCGGGCTGTATACCAGAAGGTTTCTTAGGGGATCTTCCTTCTGAGAGTGAATAAAAGCTCATTTTGACCCCTATACATATTTCTGAGAACATTTTCCCCTTACTAGAGAATGACAATCCCTTCCAGCTGGTCCCTGGCTACAATCTAGGACACACTTGGGGACTGGCGGACAGGAACCCCACAGTCACTAAGACAGTAGGTGACTTGGAAGTGTTGTTAAGGGAAAGCAAAGTGAGAGTTGAGATCTTGTTGACAAAGGGTGACGTTTGGAGAGAGGGAATCTGGTAGAAGATGATCCTTTGATTCACAGTAAGAGCAGAGGTTGTTGTTCCTTCTTCTAAGGACTTCCTTGGCAGTAAGGCAAAAACCTCCCCCAGACTTTGGCTTGGTGCCAGGTGGAGGGGTTGAATAAAGCAGGGACTTGTCTGGAATAAACAACCAGGCTGCAGGGGATAGGTTAGAAGAAGGGTGTGTTTTCAAGCAAAGGTATTTCCGGTTCCAATTAACCACTTCTCTGATAAGATGTTCTAGTTTGTTGGGGAGGCTGTGGTGGACCAAAAATTCCTGGAGCAATCTGTTGAGGCCTATCTTGTAGAAGCTGCAAGCCTCATTGTCAGAGGCTTGTAGTCTTGACTGGAGGGAGCAAAACTTCCGGCTGTATTTGCCAAGTGGAAGAGAACCTTGTGTGAGACCTGCAAACTGAGAAGCAGAGGGAGTGGATGACTCTTTGTCTTCTCCAGAGAAGGATAATAGTGAACTGACAAAGAGGTTGTAGTTCTGGAGGATACCTGGGTTGTGTATTTAGTGAGAGCTAAACCAATTTCTGTAGTGACCAATGAGCTACTCTGCAAGATAGAGGACCTTCTGGGAGTTGGTGAAGAATTCAGATCTGTAAGCAGTAAAATGGGCCTGTGCATAAGCTAAAGTGTTAAAAATACTAGGGGGTGGCAAACTATGAGCTAAGGTATTAAGAACTACTGTTTGGTTGGTGTAAGAAGTAGGAGTATGCCCCTCCTTATTACAAAAAAACTTTATCATATAACCCACCAAGTAAAAACTACTAGAGATAACAATATTACATTAATAATAAAGAGAAACAAGGCTAGAAAAATGATAGAAGAGATGGAGAAGGTATTGCCTGGTTTAATCCCATGAGAAGCCAAAATAATGTAAGGTCTTGCCCATAATGGCTCAAGGTTATAAACTAGTGTGTGTAAGGCATTAGGATTTAAATTTAAAAGATATAAAAGCGTAGGAACTGCCTGTAAAATAATCTTACAGAACCCTGCTTAAAACCCTATATTGGGTCACAAAAGGAGTAATTGAGTGTAAGAACCCTAAGCAAAGAATATAATGTTACAACTGAACTAATGAGAGTTTAGTACTTGGAATTGGGGAAGACAACAGTCCAATAGGAAAGGACAGAATAATAAGAATAAGGTATCATTTATTGTAGGATATTGTGATTAATATACTAAATGGGGAAACCACAAGGCCACAAGGGGGTGGCATAGTAGGGAGTAACATGTAGGGTTTGGAGTCAAGGGATAACTTGTGCGGGGATCAGCAGGTTGAATTGGCAACGCTCCTAATTAGGATGAAGTGCCCACCATTTGACCTTGCCAACAGATTCATTCATAACATTAGATACGTCAAGGGGCAAACCATTGAGCGCCCCCTGTGTATTGTAAGATATGTTAGCAGGCAAGGTTCATACCTCAGTTGCAACACCTCTTCCTTGCCCCCTGCTTGTTGCCAGACACCAGGACTGGATTCTGTGGAAGATCTGGGAAGGTCTGCACAAACAAGCTTTGTGTGGGGATGGCACGGCAGGGGCGCAAGCAATTGTGGTGAAGTTTCTTGGTGTTTCCCTGGGCATCCTCAAGTTAGTAGGTGTGGTTGTCATAGACAACAGCTACCTTGAAGGGCCCTAGGTGGTTGGGTTCTAATTTGGCAGAATTGGGATTGAGGGTGTAGACGGGGTCACCCACAGCTTATCTAGCTTTGAGGTGTTTTGTCCCCCCTGCAATCCGCTTGTGTTTGATCTCCCAGGCTTTGGCGCGCCATTGGTCTAGGGAGGGAGTTGGCACTAAGGGGGGTTTGTCGGGAACCTTGGACCATAGTTTCCCCTGTTCATCCCCTGTCAGACTGTCAGGTGTTCCAAAGGCCAGGGTGTTAGGACTGAACCCAGTGCCCCTATTGATTCTTGCTTGCAGGATTAGTAGGGCAATGGGAAGATGTTCAGTCCATGCAGTATTAGGGTGCTCTTGTGAGAGCTTGGTGATCAATTGAACTAGGGAACCGTTTAACTATACCACGTGCCTGTTGGCTTGCAGGTAGTAGAGGGTTGTAACTATATGCTGGAGCGCATTCTTGACGCAGTATGCCTTCACAACGTGTCCAACAAGTTCAGGCCCGCCATCTGTGATGAGACGTTTGGGTCGCCAAAGCGAGCCACAATCTCCTTGCCAATAAAGCGGGTAACGGTGGTGGCAGTGTGGTTGGTTGTGGCCCAGGCCACTGGCCAACACGTGAAATAGTCAATAGTGGTGATAATATACTTCTTACCCATTCTGTCTTTGGGAAGCGGTCCCACAATGTCAAGGGCCCACTGTTCAAAGGGTTCCATAGCCTTAATGGGTAGGACAGACTTAGGACGTGCAGGTTTGGACGTATTATTTTCACACAATACACATGTCTTGAGGAGGTCTGAGATGTCTTGGCGCATGCGCGGCCACCAAACCTTATGTTTCATTATCTCAAAGAGGTTACATCCTCTTATGTGACCCAAGGTTTGGTGGTAGTGTAAGATAGTGTCTCCTCATTTGTGTGGTGAGAACATACGGTGTCTTCTCACCTGTCTCTGCCCGGCAACAGACATTGCCAGCATTGATGGTGAACTGACTTCGTTATCCTTCAGCTTGGAGATGGTGACCGAGTTAAGGCCCTTGTAGCAAGTTGCCTCAGGGCGCAAGTAGAGCATGGGCCAGTCTGGGTCCAGACTGTTGTCCCCAGTGATGGACGCTACGTAGAGTTGTGAAAGAGCGTTGGCTATAACGAGTTCTTTTCCAGGCTTATATTTGATGCGTAATTGATAGGGGGACAGACGTTCAACCCATCCTGCTTGGCGGCGCGTCAGATGGTACTGTGTGTTAAAATACTGGAGTGATTTATGGTCTGTCAGAACGCAGGGTGAGAAGGTCGCACCTTCCAAGTAACAGTGCCACTTCTCAATGCAGTGTACAATAGCTGCCAGCTCTTTA
Source organism: Entomophthora muscae (assembly GCA_014839935.2). Lineage (NCBI taxonomy): Eukaryota > Fungi > Entomophthoromycota > Entomophthoromycetes > Entomophthorales > Entomophthoraceae > Entomophthora > Entomophthora muscae. Next base: position 82,799 of record QTSX02000818.1, on the reverse strand, counting down.
TCATGGATGAGATAATGTTGTTGCAAGTCAGTGAACTTCCTGGATTTATATCCTATGGGGAGGAAGACGCCATTGTCAGTTTCTACCCTTAGCACGCCCCCTATGGCCCTGTCAGAGGCGTCAGTCTCAAGTTTGTACTGTCAGTTTTGGTTGGGAAACTGCAGTACTGGTGCCGTTGTGAGCCTTTGCTTCAACGTCTTGAAGGCTTGATCTCTGGCAGGGATCCAATGGAAGCGCTGCTTGATATTGAGGAGCTCAGTGAGAGGTGCAATTAGTTCTCTGCAATTGGGGATGAACTTGCGTACGTAGGCAACCAAACCAAGAATGTTTGCACTTGGCCCACATCAGTGGGGGGCAGCATGCTAGTGATTGCCTTGATTTTGGCAGGATTGGGCTTTATCCCTTGGGCAGAGATGGTGTGCCCAAGGAATAGTAACTCTGACTTGAGAAACTCACATTTGGAGGGTTTAGCTTTTAGCTGGTTTTCCCAAAGGGTGTTGAGGACAGCACGGAGGTGTTGGATATGTGTGGTTTGATCTTGACTGAAGACAATAATGTTGTCAAGGTACACCACCACACACTTTCCAATCAGTTCCTCAAAGGCTTTGTTCATTAACATGGCAAAGGTGGAGGGAGCGTTAGTCATTCCAAAGTAATGACACAACACTCAAACAACCTGTAGTGTATGAAGAAGGCAGTTTTTGCCTCATCCCCTGGTGCAATGCGGACCTGGTTGTACCCTGCAGTGAGATCAATCTTGCTAAAGACCTTTGCGCCTGCAAGTGTATCAAACAGGTTGTCAATCAGCGGCAGGGGGTATTTATTTTTAACTGTCACCTCATTTAGGGCGCGGTAGTCTGTGACCAGGCAAAGAGACCCATCCTTCTTAGCTACAAAGAAGACCACCGCCCCGTATGAAGAGAGGGGCAAATGAATCCCTTATCAAGCTCGTCCACAAGGTGCTGGAGGAGTGTCTCATCTTTTTTGGTGTGAGACAGTATAATGGTTGTGCTTTAGGTAGTGATCCTTGAAGTTGTACAGCGTGCTGGATCTCCTGGGGTGGAGGTAGTTGTTTGAGTGTTTCACTGAATACGTCCTTGTACTCCTTGAGGAGTGCAGCTAACGCTGGTGGTGGTGATGTTGACAAGGGAGGGACTGCAGATGGTTCTGCACAGATAACTTTGACTGAACATTGGTTAAAGTCTAGTTTCCCCCCTTGAAATTGTATGAACCTGTTTTCATCATTCTGACAAACACAGTGTCATGTAGTAGTTTGTTCATTTCCATGGGATAAATATGAAAACCCACCCCATTTCTATTGAGGGTGATGACAGAGGTATCCCAGTTGATGTAAGGGCGGTTATGCCGGTGCCAGTTGAGGCCAGCAATTATGTTGTGGCTGAGGCCTGCCATGATGGGTCCAGGGAGCTTAACCTGGACATTCCCCATTCTTACGGAGAAGGGTACTGTCTTGTGGGTGATGGCAATCCTGTGGGAATTGGCTATGCATACTGCAATGAATCTGCTGGGTACTTGGTCTAGTTGTTGGGAGTCAGCAATTGCCTGATCTACCATGATGTGATCAGCCCCGGTATCTACCAGTAGCTTGTGGGTGTTCCCACAGAAACAGAAGGGATAGGACAAGTGTGTTACTTTATTTGCAGAATGAGCGGCTTGCAACACGGGGTTGTTGCTATGGACCTGAAAGACAACTAGAGTTTTGACCTCGTGAAGATTGTAGTTGCAGGAGTTCTTTGCAAGCAAGGGCTGAGAGGGCGGGTCAGTTGGGGTTGTAGGGTCTCTTGTTGTTACAACCCCCAGGCTTTTCCCTGGTCCTCAATTAGCGCTAGCTGGAGCTCCTCCTTGCGGGGGCGTTTAGCTGCACCTTCCTGCTGTCAAGGCTGGTGACGGCCCACTTGACCTTGACCATTGCTAGGTGCAGGACGTGGTTGGGGTGGAGCTTTGTTGGTGCAACAGAAGCCCATTGAAGCCTGGTTACTGGCCTCTACAATGGCCTTAACACAGTTGTCAATTAAGGTGCAGCGGCCTATGGGAACCCACTTGCAAATATGGGGCTTTAAACCATTGACAATGAGGGTGAGCAACATGGTGTTTCCATCAGTCACTGCTTGGGGGCGGCAGCAAGGGCTTGTTGCCATGCAGCAAGATACTCAGGGACGGAACCAGTCTGCTTGATGGCTAGGAGGGGAGTCCCCAAAATGATGGGGGAGAAGGTTTTGCTATAACAGGACTTGGCGTCATCTTGAAATGTTGCCCAAGTGACGTCAAACTCCTGGCTGGCCCAGTTGGTGAACCACACAGCGGCGGGCCCCGTAAGGCAGCCAGACGCAGTGGCAACCCACATGGACTCAGGAACCTGACAGATACAGAGGCACATTTCAGTGGACTGGAGCCAACTGACAATGTCAGCTCCTTTGACACTGCCAGTGAAGGACTCTAGTTGGAGGTCGAGTATATGTTGCAACAGATCCAACTGTGGCAGGGTGACGCTAGCGTCACGCTGCCCGAGGCGGAGCCAATTGTATACACTGGTAAGAACTAACTGATCTTGATAGATTACATATCCTTTGGGAATATCTCCCTTGGGGATTGGAAGGAACGTCTCTTGTTGTGGAGTAGCCATGCGGCCCGTACTCTGTCCTTTCTTGGGGGGATTTTGTTTTTGAAATAGGTCAGAACCTACTTCTGCTACAACTGTTGCAACTGAACCAATGAGAGTTCAGTACTTGGAATTGGGGAAGACAACAGTCCAATAGGAAAGGACAGAATAATAAGAATAAGGTATTGTTTATTTTAGGATATTGTGATTAATATACTAAATGGGGAAGCCACAAGGCCACAAGGGGATGGCATAGTGGGGAGTTCCATGTAGGATTTGGAGCCAAGGAATAACTTGTGCAGGGATCAGCGGGTTGAATTGGCAACGCCCCTAATTAGGATAAAGTGCCTGTCATTTGACCTTACCAACAGATCCATTCATAACGTTAGATACATCAAGGGGCAACTCATCAAGCGCCCCCTGGGTATCATAAGATATGTTAGCAGGCAAGGTTCAAACCTCGGTTGCAATAATAAAATAAAGTGTTTAATAGTGAACAATTTTTAACTAAGGGAATGTCAATATTAGGATATTCTCCATCAGCAAATTGGTACATATAACTATTGAAAGATTCCTTAAGGGAAAATAATGGATACAACAAGCCTAAGGCATGTTGTTTTACAAGTTCTATTTTTTTTAAGGAAAGAAGAAAAAAACTTTAAAATAATTTAATAAAAATGTATAAATTTCTAGAAATTATGATCTCAAAGTTAAAATTAGATAAAAGATTGAAGGAAAAAATCACTTAGAATTTTGGCTTAAAGCCTACTCTTCAAGAGCTCTTTATTTATAAAGGAAAAAGCCTTTTCTGTTAAAGACTGATAGCCAGGAGGAAGCAGCCAAGAAGAAGGAGTAACTGGAGAAGTTGGAGAACAACCAGGTACAGAAAAGGGGAAACAGAAGACCAGTTCAAAGTTTGATCAGCAAGAATGAAGCTGGGGAAAGCAACAATGACGTAAACAGGAGTTTCAAAAAGGTGAGTGAAAAGTAAAATTTCTCTAACTTTAAAGTAGAGAATATAAAGCTAATTGAATAGCTGAAAGCAAAAGACAACAACAACAACATCAATTTGAACGTGAATTGACGTAAAACAAGGTAATTAACTTTAAAATACTTATATATTAACACTCAATTCAAAACTTCAATATTAAAAAAATTCTGAATTTAAATTGATCAAAAATAAACAAACATAATAAATTTTAAAGAGCCTGCCCTTCAGGGCAGGGCATGACACTGCTGCTCTCTTTGCCTATCAACTCAGCAGGCACCAAGTGACTGGTCAATCTCCTTTTGCCATGCTGTATGAGTGTGAAGCCACAACCCCCTCAATCTTGGGGGCCCCTTTGATTGAAGTTAAAGCGTCTGCCAATCCTGAGGCCCATGTCAAAGATTTAACTAATTGTATAATTGACATCCAAGCAACAGCATATTCCACTGCCTACAAGGTCAAGACTTTAGAGCTCTCCCCGTCCAACGCTTCTAGAGCCCCCCTCCCTGAGTATCAAATAGGCAACCTGGTTCTCTACTACCAAAATTGTACAGGTGGTAGAGCCCATAAGCTAGATTCCCTCTGGGTCAGGCCCTGCAAAGTCACATTTAAAAAGGGTGTTGAGTATGCTGTGAAATTGCTGTTCTCTGGAAGTCCTTTTGCCCGGGTCCATTCCAAATTCCTTCACAAATATCAACTCCCTGTGTCCAATATTGAGGGGGGAGATGTCGGAAATTGCGCCATTAATGCTATTTTGATATGGCCTTCAAATAATAATAAATGCAAAGATTTGACTAGTTTTGCTTTTGAGTTTGGGAATTCCTTGCCTTCTGTAAATGGGTCTTTTCAATCTCCACCCATTCTGGAATACCATACCTTCCCTTGTCTGATCCTGGTATGACCTCACCCCAATGCAACCCCCTCTGCCACTCTGTCTACCTAATGAGTGATCATTGTCCCTTGTCTACTATTTAAGTAGAATTGATTCTCCTAATAAAGACAAGTTTATCCACATCTGTGTTGGCTTTAATATTCTTCAAGCCTTTTCCTTTCCTTTTTGCCAAAAGGACTTTCACATATTGTATTCCAGGAAATTAAGGTATGTGCCCTTAATTTTGCCCTGAAGGCTAACCCAAGGCTAGCTTCAAACCTCAAATCTTTTGTTATAAAGATTTCCCACCATGTCCTCCTGGATGATGTCCCCAGGAGCCAAAAACAACACCCTCAATTCCCTGGTTAATAATGCCACTACCATCAAAGACCTGGTCCTCACTGATGCTCTCAAAAAAACTGAGGATGGTGAGATGTTCCTGCTCCATGACAATGGGCAGGAAGTAGATGATAGGATCATTGACTACACCATAACCCAAAATCTGGAGCATCTCAACACTGCTACCACATGGCTGTGTGACGGCACATTTGCAGCCTGCTCCACCCTTTTCAAGCAACTTTGGGTCCTGCACAGGCAGTTTGAAGCCCAGGGCATCCCCTTTTTCTTCCTCCTGCCTGGTGCCAAGACTGAAGCCTACACCAGAGCCTTCAAATTGTCTGGGATGCTTTGAGTACCCTTCCCACCAACAAGCTCCCCCCTCCCACCCATGCTATCAGAGTGAATCCTTCCTCTGCTGATAAAGATGAGTCTGCCCTAGCCACTAAGAGCTAAGTTATGCACACTCAATTGGGCCAAAGGTGATCATCATGGACTTTGAGCTTGCTCAGCTCAGCTCAGAGCCTTTGAGGCTACCTTTAATGGAGAAGTCCAGGGTTGCTTCTTTTATTTCAGGCAGGCCCTCATCAAACATCTCAAGAGCAAGAAGGGGCTCTATAAGAAGTATTGTAAATTCAGAACCTAAACATAAAAATGCAGGATTGTCAAATCCTTGGTCCAAATTTTGAATAACTTTTGCGGACAACTCAGCTGAGTTAAATTAAAATATTCAATAAATTCAACTATTTATTTTGACTTTTTTAGTTTTATTTAAATTGGCAAATTTCAAATCTATTGAGCAGATAACTCAACTAACAAAAGCAAAACAGAACAAGCAAATGTGGGATTCTAATGTACAATTTGAGATTTCCTGTATGTCTAACTAATCATAGACAACATGTAAAAATTAACAAATCTAAAATTGTGGAATTGTCAAATCTAAGAACCAAATTTCAAATCAAAAATGAGGTGAATTTGAAATAAATATAATTTATGGGTGTCTCAAAAAGGATATCAAATGATCTAGTGTGGATTTGTGCTAATTCTTTTAGGAATCATAGGCATTCTCAAAAATCACCCTATTTCATTTAGGATAGCTAAAATTTAGATGCTTGATTACAGTAGATTTCAGAAAATGCCAATAATAAAATGGGATTATATATTACAATCTATTTTTATCAAGTTGCTACCTATTTGGTGTGTTGACAGTTCATTTGCTGTTGATAAGGTGTTTGTATTTAATTGGATGCTTTCACCCCCGGCCGCCTTGGCAATAGGAAATCAAGTTGCCTGTGCAACCACAGCTGGTCTTGGGGACACGGCTTGATTTTTCTATTGCCAAGGCAACTGGAGGTGAAGCTATCCAATTGAACACAAGCACATAATCAACAGCAAATGAACTATCAACACATCAAGGAAAAGACAACATGATAAGATAGATTGTAATATAAATTTTTATTATTATTAGTGTTTTTTAAAATATACTGTAATCAAATATCCTTAATAGCAATACATGAAATCATAGTGTATTAATCTGGTGATGTTTCACTTTGAAGTTTTTTCTTTCCCACCTCTCCTTCTTCCTTGGAACAAATTTTTATGGCCCCTGGCGTAGCCAGGGGCCAAAAACTTTTAAAAAAATTCTGCATCATTGGGAGGGTAGCTCATAAATCATTATATGGTTTTATGGTCTCTATATTAGTGATTTAAAGTGCAGAATATTGCATCATTTCCAGTTTAGATAATTTTTTATTTCACTTAATTTCATGCCTAAACATGGGTGTTTAGATTGGATTTTTCATTTGATTTTATCCAGAGTGGAGGTTCTTTATTTGGGTTGATTTGTCCTAGTTTCTTACTGTATATTAAATTAGGGTTCTGGTTCCAGCAATTAATATTTGAGTTTGCTAGTGGCATTCAAAAGTGATTTAAAATTTGGTTCTTAGATTTGAAAATCCCGCAACTCCAAAAAACTTAGTAAACTTAATGAAACTGGTTGATGGATTTGAACACTTTAAATCTGATTCCAGTTAATTCATTTTTTCCATTGGAAATATACAGTTTGACTTGAAATTTGCAAAGTGTCTATGAGTTCCTGCATTTTTAAAAATTCAAATAAATACTCAAAAAAATCAATTTAATTAAAAAAAGGCTATCCCGCAAAAGTGATTCAAAATTTGGACCAAGGATTTGACAATCCTGCATTTTTACATTTAGGTTCTGAATTTACAGTATATTAATGTTTGTAAAGGGAAGTGTTGCTTTGGAATCACCCAGTTTGCTGTCTTGGCTTTTGTGCGGCTGGAGCATACTGGGCTTGGCTTTGAGGCCCTCCTGGAGGATGCTTATGTCAAAAAGACTCCACCATTTTTAAGGGCTACCTTGATTACTTTGAGAAGCAGTGGGTAGGTAAGAAGGTGAATGCCTTGAGAGGAAAGAGTGGGGCCACTGCTCCTTAGAACTTTTAGAGCTCCTGTATCAATGAGGAGATGAAAACAATGTCTACCCTGGAGGTGTGGCATAAACAGCTGAATATAAAGTTTGGGGCAATCCCCAAGTTCAATAAGTTCTTCCAGAAGCTGCAAGAGGAGCAAGAAAGAACTGTCTCTAAGTTCCGGGACCATGCTAACTGGGTGGCCCCCAAAAAGAGAAAGTTCAAGGAGCAGGACTACCAGGAGAACATTCAAAAGGTGGTGAAGAAAAAATACAAGGTGGCAGAGATCAAAAAAATCCTTAAAGATGTTGCAACTGCTCTTGCTGGTAGTTTCAATAAGCCCAGTAACTTTGCTTTTCCTGGATTTTTTTTACTTTTATATTTTTAATTTCTTTATATTGTACTAATCTTTTTTGGTATAAAGGGTACGTTTTATGTTTAGTTTCAAGGTGCTTATGAAATAAATATCTTATATTTTGTTAATTTATCTTTAAGGTATGAGATATTTTCAGTTGTGCTTATAAAAAGTATAATAAATAAAACTATAAAAGTTTCTTATATTTTGTATAACTTATGATATTGTGGTTACCTTTATTTTTAGCTCATTGGAATTTTAATTTTTATGAGAATAAAAAATATCTTTATAATAAAGAGTGTAATTTACATAGTAAATTTAAAAATACTTGCTTATATCTCCTTATTCTTATTACTTTGATATTTTTATTGCATTTTTGAACTTTCTGGGGTCATTTTAGTATAATAATGAATTCCAAAAAATATATATTAAAAAATTTCAGGGTAAAGTGTGCTGTTGTTTAAAAAATGTCAACATCCAGAAGATGACATTATAGAAAACCGGGTTGTCACTTTACTATAGTGTCAACATGGCCACTGTTGACATGGGCACTGTTGCCTGATTAACAGTTATTCCAAAAGAAATCCAGGAGTAGCCCTGAAGAAAGTGCAGGTAGTTATTCCCAAGAGGGGCATGTGTGCAAGACCAGTAGAAATGGAAAGAGCAACTGAGAAATGTGCAGTCCTTCATGATGTAGATGGTAGCTACCTTGGCATGAGAGTTCAGCTGGTTCAGATACAGGTGCCTCAGTTGACCTTAGTGAGGACAGATAAATTATTTTCTACACTGTTCTTAGCCCTGAGTAGACCCAGAGAGATGAAAAGGACCATATTGCAAGAGGCAATAGAATCCCTTGATAGCTCTCCATGTGAGCTGCTGAGGACTACTTGGGGGTGCAGTTAAAGGATTTTTACTTTAATGGTCAGGTACTCTCAGTATTGTAACAGGAAACAGTTACAACATTGTGAAGTCATTCCTTTGAGCTTGGCTAACACCTGGAGTGACAGATGCCCAGGCAGTCAGTTGGAAAACCTCTGATAATTTTGATTAGTGCCTTCAACAGGCCTTCCAGGAAGTATTGAAGTTGTACATGGTGGAGGGTACTGCTCATCTGGTGCCAATAGTGATGGCTGGTAGCACTGTCATTTGGGGGACCAACCATTGCAACTCCAAGTGGGAGAAGAACATGGGGGTCTTCCTTGAGTGGGATTTATTAGTGTTTTACAGGGTGGGTGGTCAGGTCCCAGTAAAATATGCCCTTTGCAAGAGTCTCCTGTGGGACTTTATCTTCTTGGGGGTTGCCTTTCCTGTGGACATTGGGGTCAATTGTGTCTCTTGTTTTGTGGGGTTTTGTTGACCTGTCCTTGGTCATTGGCTTTGTAGATCTGTAGGTAACTAGTTGTGTTTCCTGGCTGCCATTCAGGTGATAGAACAGTTGTTACAGTATTGAAAGAGTCTTGTCAGTCTTCAATAAATACCTTGTTATTTTATTCTTATTTTCTCATACATTTGTACATCACTATCCCCAATAGGACAAAAACCCATGGATTTTTTAAACTAGACTTTTGTTTTTTTGGGTTATTGTCCTCTTTTGGGCTTACTCTTAGTCACTAGGGGTAGCACTTATATACTGAGTGTGTACTCTAGTGCTTAATTGTCCAGAATGAGGCTCCTTCAGGGTGTAGGAGTCGGGGCTAGTCTTCTGGATAACTTGAACTGGGCCTTGCCAAAGGGAGGCAAGTTTGGATTCACATCTGTACCCTCTATTGCTGAAGAATTATACCAAATCTCCTATCAAGTAAGTGATCAGGACAGGTAGTTCAGATGTAGCTTGTTCTAGGTCCTGCAACTTATGGTTTAAGTTTACTGTGTATGCTTCCAATTGCAAGAAGATAATGGTTTGAACAAGCTTGTTGAGATATGCCTCTGGAGACAGTCAGACTGAGATTTGCCAGGGAGTATATTAAAGGGTACGTCTTGGTTGTCAACCATAGAGAAGTGTGGATTGCCAGTAGCACTGTCTTAAATGAGTTATGTTATGTTGATTAGCCTATGACAATTGTGGCTAGTCAATATAATATAGTGAATACTGAATTTTATCTTTATTTTAGTATAATTATAGTACTTAATATTTTATAAGTTTATATTGCTATAATACTATAATAATAATATTGAGATCAGTTGGCTTGAATATACATCTAAATTGCTTTTAATTGCTGCCACAGTATGATGAGATCAGGGTATAGCCTCTGTAGTTGTTGTTTTCCTAAGCTACTAAGGAAGTTACGCAAATACTTGAAATTTTGCATATGAGGTCATCCAGATTCAAGGTTTGATTAGAACAAGTCATTCATGTGCAGAAGTACCCTGATTAGTGCCCCATATTAACCCCTCTCATATGCACAGTGATAACTAGTCACAGGAATTTAGCCTGAGTTATTAGCATTGTAATGACTATATAACTCTCCCTACTCTTATCAAATAAATATACTTTTACACTTACTACCTGATATAAATTTGACTACTCCTAATTGTTACCTTCACTTGATGATTAAAGACTTAAGGTCATCTTATAAATGATAAGCCACTGTGAATACAGCTTTTCCTTTTCTTGTCAAGCAAGCAATGAACCAAGAAGTAACCAGAAAGACTTATTTTCACAACAAGCACAATGGTATCAATATTTTATGCAAAGATGGCCACAGGAAGGAAGGTATTCCATTCAGTTTTGTGTTGGTAACTGAGCTTCCAGAGTATCTGGACCAGGCTTTTGTTAGTGTGTTCTACCATGCTATTTTCTGTGGATGTTAGGGGGTAGATTGCATAACACAGATTTCCATCAACTGGCTGGGGTGGGGGATGATGTAACCAGATAAATTGGTATCATTGTCAGTCAGCAGAATCTGGGGGCAGCCATGTTTGTATATGATATTCTCCAGGATAAACATGGCTGTCACCAGTGCAGATTGATTGGGGATTGCTTTGGCTTCCACCCATTTAGTCAGATGATCAACATTCACAATGATGAACCTGTTGTGACTGTTGGTAACTGGGAAAAGGCCTACTAAATCAATGGTCACTGTGTGAAAGGCAAACCCAGGATGTACAAGTTTGTGTTAGAACTTTGCTACTTTTGGGTGTTCAATGTTATAATCATGACAAATGGCTATTGTCTCTATTAAATCAGTATGCATTACTTCCCAGAAGCAGTGTTTTTGTAGCATATTCAATTTATTCTGTATTCTGCCATGCTCAGTAGTCTTGTAAGCGGCTATCACTGAGTCCATTTGTAGGGATGGCATATTTAAGGCAGCCAGGAGTCCCTGAAAAGCCTCAGGAGTTGTCCTTTAGAAATCTTGATGTCAACAGCAAACTAATTGAGATCCCTCTGTATTTTTACAAGCTCCTCTCTCCCCCAAAGAAGGATCTTTCATGAGCTTATCATATAGTACGTCAGCCATGGGGATACCAAAGCAGCAGTAGGAAGACAGGAGAGGCAGTCAGCATTCTTTTGGACTATGCCAGCTCAATGAATGATCTTGTAGAAGCATATCTGCAGTTTGATAGCCCAACACTCCAGGCACCCTTCAGGATCCTTGAAGGTCTTCAGCTATTGCAGGGAGGCATGGTATGCTATAACCATTAAATGTACCCCATGAAGGTACACTCTGAACTGTTGATATGGTATATTATAGCCAGACACTCACGCTCAGTAACTGTGTAGTTCCTCTCATGAACATTGAGCGTGCTTGAGCAGTATCTCATATGGTGTTTGAGTCCTTCAGAGTCTAAATAGAAAAGGACACCCCCCAATAGCAGTCAGTATGGTATCTGTATGAGCCACAAATGGATTGGTAATTTCAGGGTACACCAGTACCAGAGCTGCAGTCAGTGTTCCCTTTAGATCATTCAAGGCAGATTGGCATGTCAGACTCCAGAAGAATTCCTTATTGGCTTAGAGAAGCTGAAAAAGGGGGGTTTCCCAGGGATGCTAATTTGGGGATAGATCAGCAGTAGTACCCAATCATCCCCAAGAAGACTTGTATGTTCTGTTTTTTGGCTGGGTTCCGCATCTTTTCAATGTCTTCCACCTTCAGTGGCACAGGACAGAGCCCATATTGGCTAATGATAAACCCTAAGAACTCCAGAACTTCTCTAAAGAAGTTGTATTTGTGGGGCTTGAGCTTAATATTTGCTTCAAGTAGCCTCTGGAAAATTTCATATAAGTGCTGCAAGTGATCATTAAAGTTTTGGTTAACACATTAATGACATCCAGGTATACTAGGACACTGGGAAGTTTGAGGTCACCCATCACAGCATTCATAGCTCTCTGGAAGGTAGCCTGGGCGTTGGACAGATCTTGGGGCATTCTTGTTGGTTGAAATAGACCTTGATCAGTAATGATAGCACATTTCTATTAATCAGCAGGAGATAGATCAATCTTCTAATACCCACTGATAAGATCCATAACACTAAAGAACTTTAGCCTCCCAAGCAGTCTAACATATCATCAATGTAAGGAAGGGGATAGGAGTCCTTCTTAGTTACTGCATTCAGACATTGGTAGTTAATAACCACTCAGTTGCTAACATTCTTCTTTTTGAAAATAAGGATGGGGAAGCCCAAGGGCTTTTACTGGGGACCAGTAAGCTAGACCCCAATAACTTCTAAAGCTCTTTGTTGGCTATATCATAATTGGCTTTACTATGTTGTATAGGTCTGGTGCAGATGGGTGGGCTGCCTTGAATGTCAATATGATGAGCAACATCTACAGCCTTGCCCAGGTCATAATTGTTGTTGGCAAACACATCCTTATACTGAGCAAAGAGGTCCATGGCTTGATCTTTTTGCTCTTCAGAAATACTAGACAGAGAGTTGAAACTTATAATTGATAAAACTAGGGGTTTCTGGAAAGGTAGGCCCAACTTGGAGAAGTTTACAAAGGGGTAGTCTCCTTCAAGTTATCATGCTCTGCTAGCCATATATCAGCCATAAGCTGGTGTTTAGAGACAACCATTGCCTGTTGACCCATGTTGGCCAAGAGTATAAAAACCTCTTTCTCACTTGGCATGAGAATGCCAGGCGCAACCCAGGGTTCCAGTCTGAAGGCATCAGGAATTCTCAAGATTTTTCCATGGGTGCCAGCTGGCAGATCCAACAATAGTCCTGTATTATGAATCACCTAAGAACCAGACAGAATAGTCACATTACAGGATGCATAGAATGTAATTCCCTTGGCCTCCCCAATGAAGAGAAGTAACACATTAGCTTTCTTAATCTATAGAGTGTAGGATATAAGCATCTCAACATCTGCATACTATAAGTTAACTTAATGCAGACAGCATAGGGTAGATCAGAAGGCTGGGCACTGTGATAGAACATGGGGATAGAGTGACCCAAGATCCCAAATGTGTGATCAAAATGATTGATTACTGTGCTGTATTGGACCATAAAGCTAATCTAATAGGGAATTCATAGCTGCAGTTATCCAAGGTAATGGCCAGTGCAGTCACTATCAGTCTGTCTAAGCAAGGAGGGAGAGAAGATTAGGCATCCTTAGCCTTATCAGTCTGGGGGCTCATAGTGTTGGAACTCTTGTGGTAGATCAAGTATGGTGCTAACTTCAACTTCTTAACCAGGTAGGAAGAATTGATAATACCTGGTGCTCCCAAGCCAAGGATAGCTTGCTCATGAGGCTTGCTTGTCACCAAGTTGATTTACATGCAATCTTGATGGTCTTCCTTGATCCCCACAACCTTAGCATCCTGTTGTACATCCAACCATTTGAACTTGTTCAAGAAGGTAGTCTTGGCAGCTCCAGAAGCTGGGCTAACTTTATTGAAGGGTTCCAAGGGTGTGGGGATGTTTCCAGTGCATAATAGCTTGACCAAGCGTTATTTACTGTCATTATCAGGTGTGACCTTAATCCAAGGTTAAGTCAGCTGTTCAGCATAGGAAAGCAATGTAGTCTTTTGGACCTTATGAGGGATATTATATCAGAGCAAAGTATTATGCAGCAAGTCTGATTATTGACAGCGGGAACCCAGTGGGCAAGTTCCTCATGTACCCTCACAGCGCAAGAATCCAAAATTTCTGATTAAGAGATGAATTCAACTAGCAGAGGGTCATCAAAAGGTTCTGTTAAAAAGTAAAAACAAGCGCCAGGGTCAGGTACAGGCTTGTCAGGGGAGAGAGAAATGGGGGGGAGTGAGGGAGGTAAACCCACAAATGCAGCCAAGAATTTCTCCTTGCCATGGCTGCTTAGCAGTTTTTTGAGTGATATTTATTGTTTTCCTCAGCATCAGAATTATGAGACTAGGCTGACTGACCACAAATAATCAGGCTAATCATTGCACACAGATTGTTATCAGTTAAACACCATATTATCACTAGGCTATTATTATATTAAGTGTAGTAATTATATGCTGTATAATCATTAGTTTATTGTAATAGATATTGCAGTTATACGCCGTGTAATTGTTAGTTTATTACAATAGATGCAACAATTATACACCATATAATTGTATGTTTATTATAATAGATGTAACTTCATACACTTTATTATCACAGATCATCATTTTAACGTGTAGTGATTATGCGCCATATAATCATTAGTTTATTATAATTGATGAGACAATTATACGCTGTATAAATGTTAGCCAATATAGTGATTATCAGTGATTACACGCCATGTAATCACTAAATCATCAATTGTATATCGCTCATTTTATCCTACTGGACATTGTATCAACTCAGCCTCACCCAGCCTGATGGGCGTAAATGAATATATCTAACAAGTGATATGTAAATGACTAGGAAATACTGAGTTTGGATCAGCATTACATGGCATATAATTGGTTCCTTATTGGTTTGGTTCAGCATTACACGGCAGATAATCCACAAGTTGATATTGGATCAAGTCTGCTATTATACAGTGTATAATCCTAAACTTGAGCAGTTGCATTAATAAGCAGAAGGCTTGTCAGCCAGAAAAGGATCACTGATTAAGCCCTGGAAACAGAATACTGGAATTCTACCTTCCAATGTAGGAGGACTGAACATGGACCATTTCTAAGTGTCAACCAAATTCAGCATAGTTTCCCAGCGCAATAATAGGTTTGTAAGATACAGCCAATCAATAAATGACAGTAGTCTAGCTCAAGAAGAGCGTAGGCTGTAGCTGAAGTGCCATGTACACCTTGCTAAGGTCAGCAGCAGCACACATGCTAAGGACAACCAATCAGGATAGACATAGCCAGAAAAGATGGACCTATTGCAAAGGTAGCCACTGAGAACTGTCTGAAAGGACAAGAACAAGGGTTGTTGCAGTATATATTGATACAGAAGCCTGAAAGGATAACAACAAGTTCTTAGTTACACCTGGATAGATTGCAGCCGCTGGCTAGATTGTACTCCAGTTTCAATAAACGTAATTATTTTAAAAGCTCTATTCTATTGTAGTCTGTAGTGCTCTTGCATAGGATTAGATAGAGTAAAATGGCAAGGCTAACATCTATCTGTAGCTTTGAACATACCAGCAATAACCCAAGTTGTTCAACAAGAACCATTTGTGTATTCTTCTTTGCTCTGACCAGCCTGAGGTTTAGTTGCTGCAGAATCATCAGAAGTGACAGAGGAATTACTATCAGGTTCCTAGGGAGACTTCAGGGTACCTGCTGAAGATCCACTGGAGGAGACATCATCCTCATTTCTTCTGTGACAGTGCTGGGAGTCAGGAAGGGGCAATGGAGTATGGTTCTTCCAAGAGGGGAAACTATCAGCTTTAGCATTCCCATGCAATCCCATTAGAGTCTTGGGGGTACTAATTGCTAAGGCATCTTCAAGGTGCTTGCTTAGTTGGACCTGGAGGGAGTTAATGTAAAGTTCCAAGGCCCGCTATTAGCCCTGAACAGGGATATATATCCCAGACCATCAAAAAAGGCGGGCTGCGTGCAGGAAAAGCCTCTTCAAAACCTGGAGGACCTGGCCCACACTGTGGACAAGCGTTTTGTACTGGCCTTCACAGCTGAAACCCCCTCCCCTTCTCTGGAGTTCCCTCCAACTGTGAAGGAGACTTTGATCCAGCTGGATTGTTTGCTTTCCTGGTGTTGTCCTATTTTGAGTAATTGGCGGGCCAATGAGAAAACGCAGGCCACATTGTATAGGGTGTGGTTAACCTGCGGCCCGGAAAAATTGGTTACAAAATTCCACACTCAGCAGAAACCCAGTCAAGCAATTCCTCTGGCCTGGGAGTCCCTCAGCCCAAAATAATTGGTTCTGGGAGCATTCCAATGTGGATGTCAGAGGCAGGTATTAGGGGCAGTGTGCACCCTGAGTCCCTGGAATACACCTAGCCAACCAGGTGATTGTACCTTATACCCAGGCCAGCTGCTACTATTCTCTTGGCCCCAGATCACAGTAATATTAGGCTGTTACTTTTTACTGGCTCTCCTTTTGATTGCTTTCTAATAACTCCTCTTTAAAATTCCTGGCGCTATCACCCCCTTATGCATATAATGGAAGCATGGGTCTTCAGGTCCCTTGCTTACCAATTCCAATTATCAAATAAAACTCCTGACTTTTCAAATCTCTTTGTATTTTGAAGTTTTATTTAATAACAAAGGTTATTATCCTGACTCCCGCTGCTGTCCTCCCTCCTGCTTTCCTCTGGTCCACCTGCCCATGTTTTTTTTGTTAAAATTTGATCCAAGAGGATCTGAACTTGGCTTGAGCTCTTGGCATTGCCCCAGCACTCCCGGACTGTCTGCCTGGAAGTTTTGGTTAAAACCTCATCTGTAATCATGCTGTCTCCTGTGTATAAGGTAGTCATGGTGACATTTGTACCCATCTTCCTAATGTTTTGGACCACCAGCAAAGATATTTTGAACAAACTGTCCCTGGTTGCTCAAACTTCTGCTTCTATTCCTGGTCTGCTTCCCAATGAATTTTGTCATTTCACCCAGGTTCCCACCATCCTAACTACACTTGTCCAGTTGCCTTGATCCAGTCCTTATCCTGAGGGTTTTTCATCCTCTTTGGAATCAGGAACTAATGAACCTCCTTCCTCTGAATTTCACAACCCTCACCCCACAACAGTCGTCAGGTCCCTCCCTCCCCTCCTTGCACAAAGTTCCTGTGATGCATCTAGATGTCCCTCCCACCCAGGATTGCTCAATTTGGTTGCCCACTGGTGCTTTGGTTATGGCCCTGGATGCATATTTCCCTCCCTTTTCTCAGCCAGTCTCCTTTGGAAGGCCCCTTCAAGCGGCCCTTTCAGTCTTGCACTGGATGGCATCCTGATGGTTGGTCCCACCAGGATGAGAGCCTGACTTTGTTAGTCTAGCCCTCCTCTCTTACAGTTAAGGAGATTATGTTGATCATCCAACACATCCAGCCATTCTTTCTTTTCCTGAAAATTCCAAGCTAATTCCTCTTCCAGAAAACCATATGTCTCTCTTGAGGCTTAATAGCTTCCTAAAGAGCAGAGAATTCCATGGTACAGTTGTTATGGGTGTCTTTAGGCCCTATAGGAATTTTTTTGTGGATGCCCATGGAGCTCCAGGGCAGCATGATGCTTCATCTGGGTGGGCACCAAGGAAGAAAGGGAATTCTCTATCTTGTTCATCTATTGAGCCATTCCAAAGCAAGGCAAAAAGCTTTGGGTATATATTGAGCAAGGTTTGGCGGCCATATCAGGGACCAGAGCAGCTATCAGTTTGTAGTCTGCCAGAATTAAGGAGGATTCCATAAGGAGAACAACCAGAAGCAGAAGAATATTGACACCAGACTTCCTTCACTAACACAGGCTCCAGGGAGCAGGAGACGTTGTTCATGACACTTCCTTCAGCCATGGGGCCAAGCTGAATTGGTGTCAATGAGGCAAGAGCTTCTTCAATAGAGTTCATCCAGGAGATCATGCTTGACTGGGAGCTGGAAACTTCTAAAAGTTGTTGGGCAGTAGGCAACTACTGGCTTAGGCAAGGTTGATCATAGGGGGAGCAAGAGAGTCCATCAGCTAGCAAACCAGAATCAGTGGAGGCTGATGCTATGTTGGGTTAAGAAGAAGGAGCTGAAGGTAGATAGCAGGGACATCCCTTCCTCCACAAAAACAGGGCCACAGGGATAGGAAGAGAGGAAGCTATGATTTGTAGAAGCCATGAGCGCCAATATTGTAAATGTACCAGTCTAGAGTGCTAGTTTCTACAATTAGTTAGTCAGTTATTCTTAACTTTTAACAATATACCTGTTTTGGTATAGTTGTAGCCTTTGATAGGAAATAAGAATATAAGATTATAGAGACAAAACTAGTTTTTTATTAGATAGCTGTGGGAATTGCACCATTAATGCTATTTTGATATGGCCTTTGAATAATGATAAATGCAAAGATTTGACTGGTTTTGCTTTTGAGTTTGGGAATTCCTTGCTTTCTGTAAATGAGTCTTGGCTAATATCCACCCATTCCGGAATACCATACCTTCCCTTGTCTGATCCTGGTACGACCTCATCCCAACATGACCCCCTTGGCCACTCTGCCTATCTAATGAGTGATCCTTGTCCCTTGTCTACTATTTAAGTAGAATCAATTCTCCTAATAAAGACAAGTTTATCCACATTTGTGTTGGCTTTAATAATCTTCAAGCTTTTTCCTGTCCTTTTTGCCAAAAGGTTTTCTACATCTTGTATCACAGGAAATTAAGGTACATGCCCTTAATTTTGCCCTTAAGGCTAACCCAAGGCTAGCTTCAAACCTCAAATCTGTCATTATAAAGATTTCCTGTTGTGTCCTCCTGGATGTTGTCCCCAGGAACCAAACACGACAAAATGGTGCTCACTACAGGGGCTGCAAGCCCTTGGTTACCCTGTTCCCACGTGAATTCTCTGGTCATTTTCCCTTTGTTTCTGAAGTACCCAAGCAACATGAAGTTTCTAGTCCTCCTCTAGAAGAAGACATTGCCAATGCCCCCTCAACTCCCATGGTACTGGTGCTGTTCCCTGGGCCCGCGTGGGCCCCCTTCTAGCTTTCTCTCTTGACTACAAGCAAGCTCTTGCTGCCGCCTGCTCCACTCTGTCACTGTGGCAATGAATAATCTCTATCCCTGGTCTCTGTCCCAGGTATGCTTCTGAAGACCTGTACTCCTTTCTCTTAGACTTTGGTCTCTCCCCCCCCCCGCGCTGATGGAGTCCATGGATACAATTGGCTGTGTTGGTCAACCAGTTCATCCAACACGCCCTGGTTCTCCATCAACTTGCATTAAGATCCCAGAACCAACTTATAAATGCTGTAGCCACCGCTGTCTCAAACAACCATGCTCAGAATATGGCATATCAAGAATGGTCCCACAGTCTCTTTGCGTGTATTTCCAATAACCAGCGCAACTTGCTGGCTCCTCAGAAGTACTTGACCGCCTCACTAAATTCCCTTTGTTCCTTGCTCCCTAGATACATCAAGGATTGACTTGTGAATTGGATGAGCATCAAGCAACGTGGTGTGGATAAATGGAGGCCTCTCTGCTAAAGCTAACCAGGATTTTGAGACTCTGGTTAGCAAACTTAACCAATTCTGAGAACATATTAATTCTCAACTTGAACTGGTTAGAGCTCATGTTGATACTTGGGGCCACCATTTGCAGCATCAATATGGTCTGGATAAGGCTGCATTAGGCAACACTCTATATTAAGTACAAAACTATGTGGATGATAGAGTAGCGTCTATTGAGGTGGCTCCTCCTGCTCCTCCTGTTGAGGTCCCATTTGTCTTTGAAGCCAAGGTATGGGAAGCAATAGCCAAGCTCAAGACTACCACTTGGCACCAATCTTCTGTTCAGAACCCCCCTCTAGTCAAACCTATGCCTGACTCTCACATTGCTTTTCTCACTGATCAATTAGCTTCTTTGCAAGGCAAAATTGATTATTTAAGGCAACACCTCTCTAATTATGAAGACTCGTCCTCTGAGTCTGAAGGTGAAGAGGAAACTGAAGTCGTTAATACTCCCGCTCAGGACAATCATGGTTGCTGCCCTGGTTTGGAAGGCCAACCCCAGGTCAACTGTGCATGTGCTTTGGATCAGCTTGCAGAAGTAACAAATGATATTGCTGATAGGCAGGACACATTGGAAAGAGAGGTACAAAACCTCTCCCGCTTTACCAAGACAATGAATGGGCAGGTCATCCCCTTGGTTGCGCAGACCACTTCCCTGACTACTTGCCTCAACAGGATTGCTGGCACCTTATCATTGCAACAAATTAATATTGACAAATTTGGAGTTTCTGCCTCCACTGCTAGAGATATTAGTGGACAGAACAGCTCTACCTTGGATACCCTAGAGGAAAGCCTTTGACTCCTCTGGGCTAGACAACCTGCGTCTGAATCCAAGTTTGAGGGCAATCCTCACATTAATGTCCTCAACTCTGGTGACAACAGTCAGTCCTCTTCCTTGTACATTGACCTAAATTACAAGCCGGCCTTCAAACAGATATTTGATCCTAAAACCTCTACTATTGCTGCCTTTCTAACAATTTACAAGACTGCAATGCGTAGGACTACTGATGAACTCAAAAAGGAACATATCCTCACCTGTCTCCATCCCACATACCAAGAAGTGGTGGTCCCCAAACTCCCCTCCATTGTCACTTGGGAGTACATGAAGCGTCTCCTTATTGAGGAGTTTGGAGGAGATCTCAGCTTAGAGGTCAAGAAAGATGCATTTATGCACATTTCCTTTAAGCCCAAGGAAACCCTGGATGAGTTTGTGGATTGCTTCTACATTGAAGGCCAATAGTTAATCACCAGTTGACAGTTAACCCCCTGGGAAGCTTACATGGCTTGTTCAAATGCTTTGAAAGTGAACCAGCTTCTATGCATACACTTTAAGGCACACAAGGCTTCACTCACTTCCATGAAGAGTATTAAGACGCTCTTACAAGACATGCATTTGACCCATGGGGTTACTGTGGTGCATGAAAATAAAGCCAGTAATGCTGGGACTACTTCTTGTACACCGCACATTATGACGCTGGGTACAGATGGACAGACTAAGAGGCAAGGTTGTTGTAACTGTGGCCAAATAGGGCACCACTTACGTACTTGTACTAATCCCCAAGTGGAAGGTTGTGACCCCAAGGAACAGGCAGGAAAAGAGAGGGTCAGCTTAGAGACAGAGACGCTCTCTGCTGACCAATCTCCCCTGTCTCCCCCTGATCCTCCTTCTGATGAGGAAGCTCCGTCTTCCTCTGGCCCAACTATCCTTCACCTATTCCACAATCTCTCCAGTGATCAGACCCTGAAGATTCTGATAGTGAACATTCTGATAGTTATGGCTATTCCGTTCTGGCTGTTCCAAAAACCTTCTCTGTCCCGTACAAGCTTTGCTCTGGGAAGACCACCACCACTTCTTGAGCACCTTCAAGTGAAGCTAAAGCCATGGTGGCTTACCCTTACCTAGCTCAAGCTCATCAACCTCCTGTCTTGGTTGATTCTTCTGAGGAAGCAGCCGAGCTAGCCAAAGCTCTCTTTCAAAATTTGACTGTGTCTCTCCCACTGCAGACTGTGTATAAGGAGATTCCTGCATTATGATGTATGTTAGCTAAATGAGAAAAAGAGTTAGAGGCTGCACAGGATTTATTGGCCGTCTTGCCCCCCTTTGGGAAAGATACAACCCGTGTGGAAGTATCAATCCAAAAGGTTAAAATCAAAGCCATCCTGGACACGGGTTCTCCAGTCAACATAATATCTTCAAAACTAATAAAGAAACTTAAGCTGGCCCCTGACCTCAACTACACTCAGTCATATGGCACAGCTGGCATGGCACAAACTTGGGCCATTGGTGCCTACTCTGCTCTACCCATGAGGTTTGGGAAACTCCTCATTGCTTTCCCTGCTGTAGTCCTTGAGAACAAAAGCTATGACCTCTTGGTTGGTACATAATTCCTTTGAGAGTATAATGAGATTGTAAACTTACAAGATGGATATCTTTTGCTCTTAGGATATGAGGTCCCTTTGATTTTTGAGGAACCTCTGCGCCTCCCAGGAAAACAATCTTAAAACTTGCGTGCTTGAGTACCTCACAGGTATCTTCTCTCTCAAGTATAGGACTCACTCCTCCAACATGTAAACCCCTCCTTCTTCCTGTACCTGCAGAGGAAGGTGTACCTCTTCTTGCCGCAACAGCTATCACCATCCCTCCAGGCTCCCAAGTGGTTATCAACTCCAAGATTTATTATGAACTACCCAAAAATTCATTTCTGGAGCTATATTCACCACATTCATTAAGCTGTAAAGAGCCCCACCTGTGTCCTGGGGATTCTAGATTGAACCCACAAAGAGCCTGTACAATTACTGCTTGCCAACCTGGCAGCCCTGCCCATGCAGGTGACCTGAGGCCAGGTTATAGGACATGGTCAAATACTGGGGGAAGAACAAGTGGCATCCCTCTACTCCTTTCAGAACTTTTAGTGATTTCAATCTACCTGAAGACAATCCTCAAGTTCTCTCCTTATTCACCGCTGTTGACTTCCCCCAACTGTCTCCCATCCAACAAAAAGACGTGTTGGAACTGCTCAATCAGTTTAGCAACATCTTTGCCTCTGGACTTACGGACTATGGCCTGGCTAAAGGAGTCATCCATCAGATTAATACTGGTGATGCACCCTCTTTTTGTGCCAAACCATACCGCTGTAGTAGGGTGGAGGATGCTCAGGTGTCTACAGAGCTCAAACAACTACTAGATGCTGGGTTACTGGCTCCTTCCCAAAGACCTTGGGCTCCCATGTTACTGATACTAAAGAAGAAGGATGGAGGACACCACATTGTAATAAAACTATTGCCGCCTGAACTCTCTCACTAAGAAAGACTCATACCCCTTGCCCAGAATTGATGATGCTCTCAGACAGCTGGGTGGTTCCAAGTTTTCTCAGCCATGGATTTAGCCTCTGGATACTAGCAAGTTTACTTATCTCCTGAGGACAGAGAGAAGGCTGCGCTTATCACCTCAGAAGGCCTTTTTGAACCCACTCAATTGCCCCAGGGACTCTGGAATGCCCCTGCTACATTTCAACGGGCTATGGACTCTGTCCTACGAGAACTAAAGCTCTCTTGTGTCCTCATGTACCTTGATGATGTCACTGTATTCAGCGCTACCTTTACCAACCATTTGGAACACCTCAAGGCTGTCTTCATCAAGATCCACAATGCTGGCTTAAAGCTCAAACCCTCCAAGTGCTCCTTCTTTAAAGAGCAATTTGAGTTCTAGGTGATGAGGTCACTCAAATGGGAATCTGCCCCATTAATAATAAGGTGGAAGCCATCAACAAGATGCTACCTCCCACAAACCTTTGTGAGGTTCAATTATTCCTTGGTATGATGGGCTAATACTAAAAGTTCATACCTGACTTTGCTGAACTGAGTGAACCCCTTGTCCAACTGCTTTGCAACGTCCCCTTTGAATGGACTGACAGTCAACAACAAGCATTTGAAGCACTGAAGGCCAAGCTCAAAGAGGCTCCTATCTTAGTCTACCCTGATTATGATAAAGAGTTTATTTTGTACACTGACACAAGTAGAGTAGCTGTGGGTGCTATCTTAGCCAAGCTTGACAACAATGGTGTGGATTGACCTGTAGCCTACTTGTCAAGGGTCCTCAATAAGCACAAGAAGAACTACAGGGTCACTGAGAAGGAATGTCTGGTGGTGCTGCATGCTATAAAACAGTTCAGGCACTAAATCTATGTGACCCACTTCACGGTGGTCACAGATCACTCCTCCCTCAAATGGCTGCTACAACTAAAGGAACCTGAAAGTCGACTAGCATGTTGGGCTCTGCGTCTGCAAGGGTAAAATTTAACTGTGATACACCATGCTAGGGCCCAATATCAGAACGCTGATGGTTTTTCAAGGATGCCAATACTAGCTATCCACCCTTCTGACGCTGATTGCCTATAAAAATTAATAGGGTACCCTGACTCTTGGACCACTGAGCCAGAGGACATTAGACTGGCGCTACAAGCACTATCCAAGGACACTGTAGTTTGAGATAGGCAGCTCTTCAAAAAAAGTCAACAATGCCTATCTACCCTACGTTTGCCCTAGTATGAGGATAGCCATTATCCTCTAAGCTCACATTGACACTGGGCATGGGGGTATAGCCAAAACCCATGACTGGCAATGCAAGAACTTCTACTGGAAGAACATGAACCTTCTGATCCCTGATGTACTTGCCTCCTGTCATTTGTGTTAACTCCAACGCCCTCACCCTTCCCAACACCAATTCAAGCTCATCCCCCCTAAGCATGCTTTCCACACTGTGAGTATTGATGCTGTTGGGCCTTTTCTCCTAGGTCTGGGTGTCAATTTATCTAGTTGCTGTAGGCCATTTTAGCAAATGGGTCAAAGACAGAGCTATAAAAGATATAACTGCCAAGACCACTGCTAATTTCTTGCTGCAAGATATCTTCTACCAACATGGCTCCCTCAAGTCCTGCTTTCTGACAATGGCACCAACTTTAATGCTCGCCTCATCACAACTATATTCAAAGCTATGGGTACCCATCAATCTTTCTCCGCGCTGTATAACCCATTGACTAATGGAACTGTTGAACGAGCCAATTCCTCCCTGGTGTCCATAATGAGGAAACTCACGCTCTCTGATGCTGCCAATTGGGATATGTTGCTCCCTGCTGCTCTCTTTGCCTATCAACTCATCAGGCACCAAGTGACCGGTCAATCCCCTTTTGCCATGCTGTATGGGCGTAAAGCCACCACCTCCTTGATCTTGGGACCCCCCTTGATCAAAGTTGATGTGTCTGCAAATCCTGAGGCCCATGTCAAAGACTTAACCAATTGTATCATTGACATCCAAGCAGCAGCTTATTCCACTGCTTACAAGGTCAAGGATCTGGAGCTCTCCCCATTCAATGCTGTTAGAGCCCCCCTCCCTGAGTATCAAATAGGCAACCTGGTTCTCTACTACCATAATTGTACAGGTGGTAGAGCTCATAATCTAGATTCACTCTGGGTCAGGCCCTGCAAAGTCACATTTAAAAAGGGTGTTGAGTATGCTGTGAAATTGCTGTCTTCTGGAAGTCCTTTTTCTTGGGTCCATTCCAAATTCCTTTGCAAATATCAACTCCCTATGTCCAATCTTGAGGGGGGAGATGTTGGGAATTGCGCCATTAATGCTATTTCAATATGGCCTTCAAATAATGATAGATGCCAAGATTTGACTAGCTTCTCTTTTGAGTTCAGGAACTCCTTGCCTTCCGCAAATGGGTATGGGCCAATATCCACCCATTCCGGAATACCATACCTTCCCTTGTCTGACCCTAGTATGACCTCATCCCAACATGACCCCCTTGGCCACTCTGTCTATCTAATGAGTGATCCTTGTCCCTTGTCTACTATTTAAGTAGAATCAATTCTCCTAATAAAGACAAGTTTATCCACATTTGTGTTGGCTTTAATAATCTTCAAGCTTTTTCCTGTCCTTTTTGCCAAAAGACTTTTAAATCTTGTATCCCAGGAAATTAAGGTATGTGCCCTTAATTTTTCCCTGAAGGCTAACCCAAGGCTAGCTTTGAACCACAAATCTTTTGTTATAAAGATTTCCTGCTGTGTCCCCCTGGATGTCGTCCCCAGGAGTCAAACACAACAATAGTGAGGTACTTTGTAGTATGAGGCGGGGGAATCACCACCAGGGGGAAAGAGGCACTGACAAAAGGACTTGCCAAACAGAGGATATAGAGGTTGCATAATAAAAATACCCAGGCACAAAAACAAACAGTTTCACATACCTTGCCTTATGGCAGCAAGTGGCGCTAGTTGTTTTGTTCTATTAATGATCACAGAGGTAAAGCTTGTGCATTATGCACAATGGAAACCTGAATTGAATAACTGTTTTTAAAGGCGTTTAAACAGGTTTAAAGCACTTAAAATGATAACACAACAGAACATTCACCCAATCACGCAAGCAATCCATTGTTTTAAACCTTAAGTGGACTTATTATTGTCTTATCTATTCAGGATATGTGACAATTAGCAAGGTCAGAATGACTGCTATGGAACTATTAGGATTACATGATATGTGGTTTTATCAAATCCATTTAAGCTATTCCCTTTTTATTTCAGCGCTATCAGAGCCAGAATCATATGTTTAAATGGATGCAGTTATTTTTCAGTTGGGTTCAAACCCAGGAAGGCTATAGAAAAGAATTAATCTATAGTAAAGCTTCTGATGCATTAGTTACCTTTATCCAATGGCTGCTGTTACCATGCATCTTCTACTTTAATATCAAGGCCCGAGACACCCAGTGTTCAACTTACTGATCTAAAGACAACCTCCTAAAACCAGAGATGAGCCAGTTGGAGCTTCAGGACTATCAGGACAAGCAAGGTACCAGTAAACTGGACCAGGATCTATTGAAAAAAGGGAAAGCCTTCACCTAGAGAACAGAGAGGATAAAGATAAGCCTCTCCACCCCGATAAACATCATCAGAAACCATAACAAGCCATCCAGCTCAAAACGTTCAGCTACATCTCCAAAGCAATGACATGGCAACCAGGAAAGGGGAAGAGCACCCACCATATCCAGACCTAACTACAGGGACCAAACAAAGCATATGGGCAGGTACTCAAGCTTTTTTATCAAGCCCATCTGGTCCCGGTTATCTCTTCTGGTGCTGGCTATAAGCTGAAGCTTGCTGTATGCCTTACACCAAGCTTCTCAAACAATCAACCTGACCCTCAGGGCTTAGTAAGTGAACTGATTCAGATCCGCTACCCCAGGAGCATTTAACGGATTCCAAAAGAGGTCCAACAGGTGTCCTAACAGCATCCTAAAGGTATATCAATTAAGCTTCCTCTGGTACACTTCATACTTTTCAATAATTCAGCACAGTAGTCTCAAAGCGGTTATGATAAGCAAAATCAGCTCAGCTGCCAGCAGAATCAACCCATCCCAGAAGTATTTTATGGCTACTTGGATCTACTGCCAGTTGATATAAATCTAGTTGGCTTTTGATTTTGCCTGCTGCCACAGCTTCAAGAACTGCTGCAGTGGAGGTGTGGTGGCTGCTCCAACAGGTTGTCAGGCTCAACCAGTACTTAGATGCATGAGCACCAGGCAAGGTGGAGGACAATAGAGTATGCCTTGCATGCATAAACCTGAGGAGCTTCCAAATATTGATGATATACGACAATCACAGTAAGTAGTTTTCAAACCTGTTGAGATAGACATATATTAGTCAGTTTAGAACGCATAGACTCAGTCTAAAAACAAAATCAAAGTGGATCATAATCTATTAAAATTAAAATAAATTTCTTAATTTTTAATTTTGTTTTTAGACTGAGTTCATGTGTTCTAAACTGACTAATATACGTCTATTCAATAGGTTTGAAAACTACTGTATTAAGTTTTGAAAATGGGGTGCTAAAGCTCCTGTGATTGGCTGCTATTTAAAGCAGCCAACTTTGACTGGTACTCACCCTTCCATAAATTTCACCAGGTGAAAGCTGGTGCAGATTAGCCTGGGAGCTGCTTCTAAAAATAGCAGCACTCGGGCAAAAATGGAAGCAGCCCTGTAGCTTTGATGTGATAGGAACGATGATTGTATAGTCCTAGCAGAGGATAATGAATTGGGATGCTTCAGATGTTCAATATTTAAGGTGTATAGAGACTTTGTTTATTAACCTAAAATCATCCTTTAACCCAAATTTAAAAAGCTTTTTATTGATCTTCAGAATGCTTGGGTGGATTTGAAATGCTTGAAACCCTAAACATGGTGCAGATTTGGATCCAGTACCGCAGTAGTTTCTGCTGGCTGTCAACTTTACCCAATCAGTTGACCTATGGTACACCTATGGTACAATCTATTCCCAAAAAGATAAGGTTCTACAAGCGCTACAGGTTTCAGTTGGACTTTGATTCAGAAGCTTAATAATCTTCCACTGTAAGTCGATGGCAGGTTGTAGGCCTGATTTATGGGTTCGATGGTGATTGGCTCTATCTCTCGCGAGTAGCCCTTGTAATTGAAATCCAATCGTTTTAAGGCTTTGAATTGAAGGCTACGCCTTAAGGCATCAAAATCCAATATTCGGCCAAGAGCACTGAGTCCAGACTATATTTAGATTCCGAACTGTAGAACTAAATCCTTGATCGGTTCCAACGCTGTCTGCCACTGTCAGGCTGGCTGAGGTTTGACAATGCTTCTATTTTCCCTGCAGAAATGTGGGAGTTAACTCTTGAATCTACTTGGAAGCTTCAGTTTCACTTGGGTCTGGACTGCTCTACGTTGAGCACGCTTATTGGGTTCATGCTTGGCAGGTGAAAATGGCCATGACTGGCATTTGGAAGGGATCTCTGCTTTTCAAATATAATAGCTAAACCAGACCCCGCCATTTAGATTGCTATAATTAAGATCATCAAGCCCTAAAAGTGATGATTTAAATGTAATAAAATCAAGGTTCTGATCAAGTCAAATATGGGAGTCAGATTAAATCATCACACGGGTACTGAAATTAAATGTGTCAGCTGTAGTTGGCTGGAGCGGGTACCCATTGAGGTTGGCTCTTGAGATTGGAATTAGAAAGTGTGGGTGATGCAAGGCATGTGATGCATATTTCTACTGGGTGGAAAGGAAGTTGGAGAAGGGTTTTATTGGGAGGCCTTGTAAATGGCTGGGATCTGTACTTGGCAGCTAGAACTAATTAAATATATAATGTGTTCTATTTAAAGTTGGGGTTGTGAAACAATTTGTAGGCATATGATTTGATGGTAGGGTTACGAGATTTGAAATCATCCCCTGCAAGCGTAACATAAATTCTTTTGTAATCCGGGTTTCCCCATGCTTATAGCTGGCGTTATTTTTAGAATCCTACCAGCCTTTATGCCAAAGTGCTGGGATTTCTACAGATGATGCAAGTTACCGATCCCACCACTACAAATCCTAAACTAAAATGCTTTTTATAACGGTTGATAGAATACTTGGCATTCCGAAGAGTCTGCATGGAGGGGTATTTAAGCTGGAGTGGATATGACTTGATCGAAAATGAAAATTGTATGTCGCTTTCAATTAAATCTCGTGCTATGCCTAGTAGCCCTGTCATCAGTCTTTTGCCAGGATGCGACCAGCAGCCTGCCTAAGGACGTGGAGATCAGCAATGGCATGAGAATCAGTTTTGGTGCAATTATGATGATATTGGGGCTTATGTTCCTGTTTGCTGGGAAATACCTTATCCGAGCAGTTGTGTTTGTTGGTGGAGCTATTCTGACGGGATCCCTCGCCCTTTTGCTTTTCAGCCTCATCCGTGGGGATGCAGGCTTGACGCTGGGATGGAAATTGGGGGCAGTTGTTATTGCCCTGATTGGCGGGTTTATGGGCGTGTTCTTCTTGAAGCTTGGTATAATGATTCTTGGCGGACTATGCGGTGTTGGCATTACTTTTCTGATCAAGGGCACGGGATTGATCAAGAATTCAACCACGTTAACCATCATTGGGCTAGTGCTCGTGATTGTGCTAGGAATTGCTGCCGCCTTTGCCAGCGACTTGATTATCATCGTCGCCACCTCCTTCTCTGGAGCCGTGCTGTTTATGGCTGGGCTGGACTTCTTTGTTAAGACTGGGTTTGGCTCCTTTGTCCTAAATTTCAATTTCAAGCAATCTTTGCAGGTTACAAATGGTCGTGTTACTATTATGTTGATCTCAACCCTTATCCTCGCTGTAATTGGTTTCTTTTTCCAACAGCGATTATTCAATCGCTCCAAGTGATTCTCATACAACAATAAACTTTCTTTTTTACCACTTGACTTGATTCCGATATCATGGATTGATTTATACTCTAGTGATTAATCAGGGCTACTCACCTTAATTACAGCACTTTATCCCAGCAGAACTCTTTGCTTTTATCTTCCTGGTTAAAAAACAATGTTTTCCTTAAAACAAAGTAGAGGAGGTTCATACCAGCTGCTTTCTGCCAGTATAAAAGATGTGTCAGCTGATGCCAAGGATCACTGTCTTTTGGTGGAGGTGATCATGAACTGCTGCCTTCTAGGGCCCTTTAATGTGATTACTTGTCTAATGCTTTAATGGTACAAAGAGCAGTTAAAAAACTGTGTGTGATATCAGACTTTATTAGTAATTATGCTTCTGAAACGACTTTTAGGTGTCACTGGAAAGCAGAAATATCATTTTCCCTGGTGATTGGTCTTTTTAAGGCTTCATTTTACCTTTGGGATATACATATATGATTTAAACCCTATCGCTTTAATCGAACCACCAATCCTGTCCAAGGCAAGCCCATCCTACCGATGTTATGGTTTTCAAGAACAGTAAACCAAAGCCCAAACTCAGTTGGTATTTTAGTGATCAAGTATCTTGCCGAACTTATAGTGATAGGTTCAACTCCCACTTTCCTCATCCCCCATTAGTGTGATATCACAACAGAGATCACCCCCCACTTGCCAACCCATCTCACAACACACAGGGGCACTCAGCAAGACCCCATGTTACATCTAACATCATCCCCCCACCCGCTTCAAACGACAATTTACTGACCCATATTCCTTATATGGAGCAAAGCCGATTCCAGCCAAGATCCCTCGATAAGTTATCTGAAACCCAAACCCCAACTTGGACCACACCACCCCCTTGGTAGTCCCATGGCTACCCCTTACATTATAAGAGCTCTAATTTCCCAATAAAGACTTTATCAAATCCCAAATCTCCCCCTTTGTCCTCCCCTGGGACCTTTATCTCCCCCAAGCATGAGTACCTGTCATGCCCTGCCCCAAAGGGCAGGCTCTTTAAAATTCATCATAATTGATGTTTTCGTTCGGTTTTAATCTTTCAGTATTTTTAATATTTGGAATTTTGAATTGAAAGTTAATATTTAAGTATTTTTTAAGTTTATTACCTTGTTTGTATCGCTATTTGCGTTTGAATCATTGCTGTTATTGTTTTCTCTGTCTTTCACTATTCATTTTATATATTTCTACTTTAAAGTTAGAATATTTTCACTTATCTCTTACCTTTCAAACTCCCGCTTACGTCTTGGCCGCTCTTCTGCAGCTTACGTGCAGATCTGTGGTTCTTACTGGGTTTCTGTTGTCCCTTTTTCCTCCAGGTTCTACCCAACTTTCTCCAGCTGCTCCTATTCTTGGCTGCTTTACCCATGACTATCACTCACACAACTCCTTACGTCTTGGCCGCTCTTCTGCAGCTTACGTGCAGATCTGTGGTTCTTACTGGGTTTCTGTTGTCCCTTTTTCCTCCAGGTTCTACCCAACTTTCTCCAGCTGCTCCTATTCTTGGCTGCTTTACCCATGACTATCACTCACACAACTGGAAAAGACTTTTCTATAAATAAAGAGCTTGTGAAGAGTAGGCTTTAAGCCAAAATTAGGAGTGATTTCATCCCTTTTAATTTTTTATCTAATTTGAAACTTTGAGATTTTAATTTCTAGAAATTTATACATTTTTATTAAATTCATTTTAAAGTTTAGCTTTTTATTTCCTTAAAACAAATGGAACTTGTAAAACAACAAGCCTTAGGCTTGTTGTATCCATTATTTTCCCTTAAGGAATCTTTCAATAGTTATATGTACCAATTTGCTGATGGAGGATATCCAAATATTGACATTCCCTTAGTTACAAATTGTTCCCTATTGAACACTTTATTTTATCCCCTTTGCTTAGGGTTCTTACACTCAATTACTCCTTTTGTGACACAATATTAGTTTTTAGCAGGGTTCTGTAAGATTATTTTACAGACAGTTCCTACGTTTTTATATCTTTTAAATTTGAATCCTAATGCCTTGCACGCTCTAGTTTATAGCCTTGCACCATTATGGGCAAGACCTTATAGTACCAATCTATAAATAGCTCAGGTTCAGTAGTGATAGCTGCAATAGTTCTGATTACCAGTCTACCTTCAAGAGAATCCCCCAAGGAGGGACAGAGTAAGGATCATACTGCTGATCCTCAACAAGAACCCTTCTTACCCACCCCTGATAGGGATATCCTACAAGGGTGGATTGTTTACCCAGGCCAACTTGTGCTTCTTAGGGTTTACAAGAACCTCTGCCAGGGCCAACATGACATTAGCATCACCCCCCCAGTCATATCTGTCACAGCACATGCTGAACCTACAACTGGAATTGTTTACAGGTGGTATGAAGGGGGCTGTCATAGCAAGTCAGCTGTCCTCCACAGAAACTCACCTCTGCATCTGCCGGGTACCTGAACCCATGTGTGTTGCTGCAGCGTTGAGACACCTCATTATGACTGCCGTTGCGTGGTCACCAGTGGGCTGGCCAAGGAATCCAAGCTACCTGGGCTGCATTCACAGACGCCATCAAGGCTTGCTGTAGCCAGGATCCCCCCATCTTAATCGGAACACCCTCTCTGCCATCAACCAGAAAGGGAGCCTTCCTGAGTACCGCAATGCCCAGAAATGATCTCTTGCTGCTGCCCCAGAAGCCATCACCAATGGCAACACAATTTTCCTTGCACTCATCATCAATGGATTGAACCCCCATATCTATAACTGGGTGCTTGTGGGCCACTGCACCTTGATTGACTGCTGCTATAAGGCCAATGCAGGGGCAAGCCGTCAAGCTGCAACAGGGTTCCAGAGATCTAACAATGCACCCAGGCAACCTTTCCTGCCCTGGTTAGCACCAGCAGCCAGGTAGGTTGCTGCCAGCCCCGCCAACAGGACAATGCCGGCAAGCGCCCCAAGAGGGGGTCTCCAGTTGGCGCCAGTCAAGGGTTTAGAAAGGGCCTGGGGGCATGAGAGGCTCTTCAGCCCCACATGATCTATACCTCAACCTCTCCCTGCCAACCCCTGGCAGCTACAATGCGCATGAGGTCCAACCCCTGACCTGTTCCAGGCTGATGGCCTGGCCCTCTAAGCCAGCTGTACGCTGGACAAGATTGCTTGCTTGGCTTACCCTGCCTGCCTATGCAGAAGTACCAGCAAGCTCCTGGGGAAGATTGCGCCATGGCCAACCGGGGATCGGCTAGCTCCCAAAGAATCTTAGCCTGTACCCGGTTGGTTTGAGGGGGTGGTGTAGCAGGCTTGGTAAGAGTAGCCATTGCCCATGAACCGGTAGCCTTCCTGGTAAGGATGGGAACCATCCCGGGTAGACTGACTGGACCTTTCATGAGTGGCCTCAGTCATGATATGGCTGCAGGTCTAGACTGGGGTTGCTAAAACTGCCTTTACATTTTATGGGACACCCTTGTTGTTGCTCCCAGGAGAAATGGTTCTGGATCTCAAACCTATCCCATTGAGATGAACAAGCTATTGCATGACCCCCTCTTTGTAGGTGTTGCATAGGAGGGTCCCATGGATTCAAGGGGGCGAGCTGGACTTTGACCGGTGCTCAGTTGAGGTTATCACCTTCTGGACCACTTTCAACTCCCTCTAAAAAAACCATCACTGCCCAGGTTGCAGGAACTACCTGACAAGTCCACAATGTATTTATCAAGCCCCTGGACCAGCTGCCTCCACCCCAAGAGCTCCAGCACACTTTTCAGCTACAGGGGTCCTTACCAAAGGCCAGTCTATTATACCATCTAATGCCAAAGGAAGATGGCACCCTCTGCCAGCACCTTGGAGACGCTCTAGACAAGGGCTTTATCCTCCCTCAGTTTCCCTGTATGGAGATGTGGTCTTCTTTGTGGCCAAAAGAGACCGGTCACTCAACCTAGTCACAGACTACTGCACCCTAAACAAAGTTGCTGTAAAGAATCAGCCCCTACCATTAATTGATGATCTGTTTGGCACGCTTGCACTGGCTAAGGCTTTCAGCAAGATAGACCTTGCTCAGGGTACAGTCAGGTCTGGATTCCCCCTGGGATGAGGCAAAGGCTGTCTTTAAAGCTTGCTATGGGCAGTTTGGGTATAAAAGCATCCGGCCTGGAATCAAAAATGCACCCTCCACCTTTGCCATGCTGATTAGTAAGGCGTCCAGGAGCTTGTTGGGAAGTGTGTGGCTGTCTACTTGGACAGAGTAACTGTGTTTGGGTGAGACCAAGAGCCATGCTTACAGCAAATATGAGCTGGTTCTATAGTGCCATTTAAAGACATCTGGAAGATAAGCCATCAAAGTTAGGGCTCCTTAAGACCAATTTACTCTTCCTAGGTGTCTTGTTGGCTTTTTCTTCAGCAGAGGGGGAGGCGGAAACCCTAAAACGTTGCAGGTGTACCACAAGCAGGCAGCAACTATGGTTTTTTTGCCACCGAGATTGATCCATTGGCCGCTAATGTATCTCACAATACATAGAGGGTGCTCTTAGAGGCGCCCCATGACATATGTAACTGTGTTGGGCTTTCTGCCACCAATGTCAAAATATGGGCAATAGTTCCTAATTAGATGTGCAACTGATTCCCAGCACTGATACCCCAATCATATATTTGCTGCTCACACCATACTTGGATCTTGCTGCAATGCCACCCCTGGTGGATTAATGGCTTCCCCTTTTGGTATATTAAAATACTATTTTCAAAATAGAGCAACATCTTTGTGATAGAAATAGCAGTATAATAATAAGCAGTCTCTAAGTGGTGAGGGATAAACCCCAAATCCACATAGAGTTGATGATAAGCCACCAGCTAGGATTAAGATATCTCTTATTGAAATTTTCAAACAACAAACTGGGATCAGTAAGAAGATTAACACAGCCAGATTTTCCCAAGATGTATTACTTGATGTTGGACTAAAGAGTCTTTGGAATAAAACTCAGGACATTGAGAGCTTGGAAATGTTTATTCTTCAGTTGCAACAGCAAACCCCCAACTTTTGGAGGCATTGGAGAAACATTTGGATGGCCTGAAGAAAGAGGGCTGGGACCTGGACACCACCTTCTCATAGCAGTTTGATTTAAATCAATCTGTACAAATATATTGAAGAAAGCCTAGGACTGGATGCATTAAGAAAACGTTTAGAGTTAAAATTAGACAGTTTCCTTTGTTGATAATTTTGGGAGGGCTCAACTCTTGAGAGCTGAATGACAAGAAGTTTTCATCATGTATCAAAATTATTGAATCAGCTATTTTCACCTGAATCTTTGACCCCTTGGCTGTCTCATAATTTATTGTTTCAACGTATAACTAGACCATTAATAAAAGAACCCTTGAATGCTTGACTTCTGATCATCAGGGGAATATTAAGAGACTTTAAGATTATGTTGGCTTATCAAGGTTAACTTGGCTTGGATAATTGGATCCTGTTTCTTTTTGGGAGCTGCTACAATCCAATTTCATATCCATGGATTGATTTAAATCTGTTAAGTCCATTAATTTTTCTGTTTTTGTGTCAAGGAGCTGGATTTATGAGTATTCTGGCTATTGCCAACCTAATTAACATCCAGTCATCATCCAATTTGGTGCCTTTCCAATATACAGTTTGACATGCCAGAAATGGCAACAAAGCAATATCATATGAATGTCCAAGTATCCAGCAACTCAAACCCATCCTGCACATAACCAACCCCTTTGTTTGATCCAACTAAATCCCTGCCACAGCAAAAGCTATATAATTCTAAAGTATTATCCAATAATATATGCTTCTCTTCTTCTTAATTTCATATTTGAAGCTTCTCCAAAAGTTGCTCCTCATCACTGGTAGCAGCTACAGGTTTTTGACCACACCCATGAAAGAGAAAATGACTGAACAGAACCCTCCCACTTTTGCTCACATAATAAATCAGGCTATATTCCTGGATACCTGGAAGATGTACTTCTGTGCCCACAACATCAACAAAGATATACCTAGTGGATAACCATATTTTAAGGACTGGTCATGCCCAAAGCATGCACTAAGATAATTAAATACAGTCCCTCTCTCCAACCACAAACAAACAATCACCTATCACAGGTGAAGCTACCAACATCAAATACATTGATATCAATAAGTTCTTTGGGAAAAACAAATAAAACATCATTAACTGGCTAGATCACTCAGCCGCTAAACTCTGCGCCAGCTGCATCCCCCACAAAAAATGGGTCCAGGAAGCCAGCAAGCGCCTGTATGCAACTGCAGCTAACTGGTTCACCACTTGGGTCAGGTTACAAACTGACATCCAGCTTGACAACTGGGAAGAGTTCAAAGCAGACATCATCCACAATTTCTGCATTTCCAAATCCCTCCTGTAAGGTCTCATAGTTTGGGGAAGGTGGTTATAGACTAAAGCTTTAATACCGTTGACATTTATGTTGGTCAAATATAAAAAGGTAGGCAAAGTTTGTAGTAACAACTGGACTAGGGCTCCTAGAAGCTTATAAGATGTAAAATAAGGACTGATGTGGTTGATTAATCCTAAGAAAATAAAATAGAATCCAGTCTTAATGACTGAGGATTTGATCAAAAAGTTGATTTCTAAGTCAGGGAATTGCTCACCACTAGTTGGAGGGTTAAAAATATCAATAATCAGATTGTGTTTATTATTATAGAAACTACCTAACTGGTGAAATAGAAAGTCAAAAGGAATCATAAGATTAAAGAAGGAAAAGAAATAAGTTAACTAAATTAAAAAAGAAAACACAAGCCACAAAACCCAACAAGTACCTTTTTTGAGGTGCAAGTCAAACAATCTCAACTTACTGTTGAGATTGGAAAACCAGGCCTTTTTATTTACATGGTATTTGAGGTGCAGAATTGAGGTGAGAAACTTAACCAAAATTGGTTATAAAAAATGATGGAAGAAAACAACCGCATAAACACATGTTTCTTATGGTTTAAACTTAAAAAGTTAGAACCTGGCGTAAAGGAGACAACAGAAGGGCATTGGTGCTTGGCAGGAGGTCAGAGCAAGAGCAAAAATCAGAAGAGCGGGAAAAACCTGGTCCAAGGATGCTGGCAAAAGTGGGAAAGCAAAAAAGGTATTTGGGTTTTGGATTGAATTATTATTACTAACAACTTAGATCCGTGGTTTGAAACTCGCCCAGAACAAAAACAAGGTAAGCTTTGAACTTAACACTAACCGTAAAAAATAGAAAGAATGTTGCCAGTCAAAGGAGAATCAAAATAAGGAATCTTTATAAAAAAATGAGCCAATCTTAACCCAATTCTTCAAAAGTAAAGTAATGGAGTCCAAGGAAAAATCTAGCAGCAAAAATAGAAAGGAGAATCCTGACAGTACCCCCCTTAGCTGCTAGTCTGAAGATCCTGATAGGCTTTGAGCAACTGTTGACAGTGGTTGAGGTTCTCCTCAGGTTCCCATTTAGAGTCCTCAAGTTCATATCCCTTCCATAGGATGAGGTATTCTGTGCCAGATTGAAGGGTGCAATGGGCTATGATCTCCTGTACCTTGTATTCCTCAGAGCCTTGGACCTGAAGAGGAGGAGGAGGGACCTTTGATTGGTGGTTAGGAGGAGGTTGCTTTAACTTCAGGAGAAGTGAGCAATGGAAAACGTTGTGGATGCAGAAGTGCTCGGGGAGGGATAATCTGAAGGCAGTGGTTCCAATCTTCTCTACAACTTGGAAGGGTCCAATGAAGCGGGGGCAAAGTTTGCGGGACGGAACAATAACCAGGAGGTTCTTGGTTGAGAGGAGTACTGAGTTGTTGAGCTGGATCTCATTGCCAGGAATTCTTTTCTTGTCATAGTGCTTCTTATAGTCTAAGATGGCAGAATAGAGGTGCGCAACAAGTTGGGTCTGTGTTTCTTTAATTTCAGTAGCAAGCTTGGCAGCCAACTGTGAACGGAAGTAGCTCTGTAAGTCAGGAAGAAAAGAAGGCGTGTAACCAAGGTTTGCCTGGAACAGAGTCATTCCAATTGATCCGTGGTAAGCTGAGTTATAGGAGTATTGGGCAATAGGAAGGAGGATGGACCAATTGTCCTGCTTCTTGTTGATGAAACAGCGGAGATATTGTTCCAAGGTCTGATTTGTTCTTTCTGTTTGTCCATCGGTTTGTGGGTGATATGCAGTGCTGTAGAGGGAGTTTACCCCAAGGGAGGCCATGAAATTTTTCCAGAATGCAGAGGTGAACTGGGGGCCACGGTCAGAGACTATGTCACAAGGAACTCTGTGATGGGGGAATATATACTTGACAAATAGCTTGGCGGTTTGCTTGGCGGTGACGGTTGTGTGGCATGGGCAAAAAGAGGCTTCCTTATAGAAGCGTTCAACCACTACTAGGATGGCGGTGTATCCTGCAGATAAAGGTAGCTGAGTGATATAGTCTATAGAAAGGCTTTGCCATGGAACTTCAGGGATTGAGAGAGGGCATAGTAGACCAGATTGCTTGATAGTGTGATTCTTGTTTCTGAGACATATTAGGCAGCTGGCAACATATTCCTTAGTGGTCTTTGCCATCTGTGGCCATCAGTAGTGTGACTTTATGAGAGCCAAGGTTCTCTTGTAACCTAAGTATCTGGCAGGGAGGGAGTCATGGAATCCAATTGTGATCTGCAACTGCAAGTCTTTATCAGGTACCATAACCAGTTTGCGGAAAAGGAGCAGGTTGTTCTCAAGTGAATATTCTGAGGGAGGCATTGCTTTGGATAGCAGGTCCTGAATGATCTTGCTGGAATCAGGGTCTTCTGACTGAGCCTTCTGAATAGAATAGGTATTTGGGAAGTTGAAAAGAGTTGCAGAGATCTAGTAAATGAAGACAGATGCAGGGAAAACTGCCTTGGTGTTGAGACGTTCATATTCAGGGTCAGAGTTGGCTGTTGTGGGGTGTCGAGAAAGTAGGTCAGGGAGAACGTTGAGGGATCCTTTCTTGTAAGTGATGGTGAGCAAGAAGTTGGTGAGCTTGATCACCCATCAAGCATGACGTTGTGATATGTGGCGGGCTTGGGTGAAGAAAAGTAAGTTTTTATGGCCTGTGAAGATGCTAACAGGGTCTGATGTTCCTTCAAGGTAACGGCGTCAATGCTTGAGAGACTTGATAATTGCAAGCAGTTCCTTGTCGTGGACAGGATAGTTCTTCTCAGCAGGCAGATGCTTCTGGCTATAGTAAGCTACAGGATGGAGCATACCATCCCCCCATGCTGAAGAAGGACAGCACCAACAGTATAGTTGCTGGCATTGGTCTCCAAGAAGAAGGGTTTGTTGCTATCAGGAATGAGCAGAACCGGAGGAGTGGCAAACAGGTGACAGATCCGCTCAAAAGAATCCTGTGCTTCAGCAAACCATTTGACTCAACCTTGGTGGAGGTCAGATTTGTGAATGGAAGGACAATGCTGCTGAATCCAGGGAAAAACTTGTGGCAGTAATTAGCAAGGCCAAGGAAACCACAGAGTTCCTTGCAATTCTTAGGTACGGGCCACAAGAGGATAGCATCAAGTTTGCTTGGAGCAATAGCAAATCCTTCCTTAGTGACAATGTATCCAAGTAATTCAACACTTGTCTGGAAGAAGCAACACTTAGAGAGCTTGCAGTACAGATGGTATTCTTGAAGCCTGGCCATGACCTTTCTTAGGTGATCAACGTGGTTGGAATAGTTCTTAGAGTATATCAAGATGTTGTTGAGATAAACTACCACAAATTTGTTTAGGAATGAAAGAAGAACTTTGTTCATAAGAGCTTGGAACGTTGAGGGTGCATTGCACAGGCCAAAGGGCATAACTTTTTACTCGTAGAGACCAAAAGGGGTGTGAAAGGTAGTCTTCCATTCATGTCCTTTGGCGACACAAATCTGATTGAAAGCTGCACAAAGGTCAACTTTGGAAAAGACCTGACTACCCAAGAGGCAGTCAGTGAGGGCTTTGGCAGAATGGATGGGACAACAATCTTTGATTGTGACAGCATTCAGGGCGCAATAATCAATACAAGGTTGTTTGGAGCCATCAGATTTGGCAACAAAGAAGATGGGCAAAGAGCAGGGTGACGTGGAGCAAGTGATGAAGCCTTTGCTAAGTTCATTGTTGATATATTCCAAGAGCATCTTATTATTGGTATTGGATAATGGAATGATTCTACCCCAGGGCAGGTTTGCTCCCTCAGTTAAGTTGATCTGGATGTCGTAAGGTCTGTGAGGAGGCAGATTGCAACACTGCTTGTCGCTGAATACCTCCACATAGTCACTTATGCAGAGGGGAATACCATTGTTGGCCAGAGCTGCCTCTTCAGGAGGTAGGATGGTGCAGGAGTTTAGCATCTTAAAGTACCAAAAACTAATGGGGAGCTGCTGTTTTCTTAAGAGGTCTAGAGAGCAGGGAATGTCATGGGTATGGAAATCAACCTTACGTTCCTGACACCTGACAGTGAGGCCAACTTCTTCACACCAGTTCATGCCAAGATAAACAGGAAAGTTTAGTGACTCAGAAATGACAAACTGTGAGTGAAAGGCGGATTTCTCTAGGCAGAACAGAATGGTAGGCTTTATCTCAAAGGCTTTTACAGGCAGATTGTTGGGGCCACAAGCATCTATCTTTGAACTGGGCAGGAACTTCAAAGCCTTGGCTAGTCTGGAATCTATGTAATTCACATTGGCACCTGTATCTAATCAGGCAAAGGTTTCAACTCTGGAGTCAGGACCATGAATCACAATTTGGACAAAGGGCAGAGAATACTTCCCAGGGGTCTGAAGGCTATTAACCTGTGTCTGATTGGAAGGGCCTGTGGGATCTGTTGTTGTTCTCTCCAAATTGAGTTCAGTTTCCTGGTTAGAACGGGGAATACGTTGAGGATATGGGCAGTTAGCCACCAAGTGGTCACCCTGGCCACAGTACAAGCACAGTTTATTCAATTGTCTGCAGGGAGCTTCAGCGGCAGTCAAACAGTATCCACCGCCCTCCTTTGGTTTGTAGGCCAAGACTGGTGAGGTATTGGTTGGGTTTACGGTAGAGAAGGGGCGCAGGTTGGTTGTCGGGTGTGTGGTAGGCTGGTTGGTGGACAAAACTGGTCAAAGTTGGGATGGCTTAGAAATGGTTTGGAACTTCCTTTCCCATTTAGAGACTGTCTTGATGAGAGGTTCCAACTCTTCAGGAAGGTTGTGATGTATAAGGAAGGCCTTAAGGTCAGAGTTCAAACCAAGCATGTAAAAGTCACAAGCTTCAGCGTGAGTGGCCTTTAATTGGGATTGTATCTCTCAGAAACGCTTATTGTAGTCAGCTAAGGACCCTGTTCCTTGTGTGCAGCTGTAAAAACATGTGTTTGGAGTGGTGGCGGACTCTTACTTGGTTCCTTCTTTGGCGGTGTGTGCAAGTAATTTGGATACAAAGCGGTTGTAGCTTTCAAGGATAGACGGATCTTGGACGGATGACTCACAGAACCAACTACGCATAGGGACCTCTAGCTGCTTAGCAAGGTAGATAACCTTTTGAGAGTCTGAGTTGAACTCAAAAGGGTATGCAAGGAAGTGGGCTTGTGTGAAAGCTAATAAATTGAAGGTGCTAT
This sequence comes from Entomophthora muscae, assembly GCA_014839935.2. Classification (NCBI taxonomy): domain Eukaryota; kingdom Fungi; phylum Entomophthoromycota; class Entomophthoromycetes; order Entomophthorales; family Entomophthoraceae; genus Entomophthora; species Entomophthora muscae. The sequence goes on along the minus strand of QTSX02000818.1, from coordinate 41,856 downwards.
CAGAAAAATTAGTTAATTGTTTAAACCTGGAAATGTTATTGAGTATAACAGTCTGACTATGGGAGGTGGAAATGTTCTCTGTATTATCCTTATCAACAGGGGACTTAATTTTAAAGAATAAAAATGAAATAAGGTATAAAAGGAAGGACAAAGCTAGTGTGCAAAATAAAGTGACTTCTAAAACAAACAAAAGTATGGTTGAGAAAGAAAAGTTTAATTCTGGTATATTGCCATGTGAAGTTGAGATAATGTAAGGTCTCATAGTTTGGGGAAGGTGGTTATAGACTAAAGCTTTAATACTGTTGATATTTATGTTGGTCAAATATAAAAAGGTAGGTAAAGTTTGTAGTAACAACTGGACTAGGGCTCCTAGAAGCTTATAAGATGTAAAATAAGGACTGAGGCGGTTGATTAATCCTAAGAAAATAAAATAGAATCCAGTCTTAATGACTGAGGATTTGGTCAAAAAGTTGATTTCTAAGTCAGGGAATTGCTCACCACTAGTTAGAGGGTTAAAACTATCAATAATCATATTGTGTGTATTATTATAGAAACTACCTAACTGGTGAAATAGAAAGTCAAAAGGAATCATAAGATTGAAGAAGGAAAAGAAATAAGTTAACTAAATTAAAAAAGAAAACACAAGCCACAAAACCTAACAAGTACTTTTTTTGAGGTGCAAGTCAAACAATCTCAACTTACTGTTGAGATTGGAAAACCAAGCCTTTTTATTTACATGGTATTTGAGGTGCAGAATTGAGGTGAGAAACTTAACCAAAATTGGTTATAAAAAATGATGGAAGAAAACAACTGCAGAAACACATGTTTCTTATGGTTTAAACTTAAAAAATTAGAACCTGGCGTAAAGGAGACAACAGAAGGGCATTGGTGCTTGGCAGGAGGTCAGAGAAAGAGCAAAAATCAGAAGAGCGGGAAAAACCTGGTCCAAGGATGCTGGCAAAAGTGGGAAAGCAAAAAAGGTATTCAGGTTTTGGATTGAATTATTATTACTAACAACTTAGATCTGCGGTTCAAAACTCAGCCAGAACAAAAACAAGGTAAGCTTCAAACTTAACACTAACCGTAAAAAATAGAAAGAATGTTGCCAGTCAAAGGAGAATCAAAATAAGGAATCTTTCTGAAAAAATGAGCCAATCTTAACCCAATTCTTCAAAAGTAAAGTAATGGAGTTCAAGGAAAAATCTAGCAGCAAAAATAGAAAGTAGAATCCTGACACCTCCAAGACATTGCAATACAGCTCAGCAATCTTCCTTAGAAGACCACTATCACAGCTTATGCCAATTAATTTGAAGAAATACATTGCAAACCCCAGAGCAAGCTGACAATGTCCACACTAGAGCATCATTCATCAATAGAATGAAGCCCTCAGTTGCTGCCCTCATATGTCTAGAGGCCAACACCTCCATGCCAGCGCACATTGCAGAAGCCAAGCACACAGAAAAACGCGCAAACATGGAATATGCAACACACAATGGCAGCTGCTCCTCAAACAGCAATGGCAGAGAGAACTCCAATGGCAACAAAATCCAGAACACCAATCATATCAATGACAAAACAGTAGACTCAACCCGCCAACAAGGTTCTGAGTAAGCAGGTTTGTGACCCTCAATATGATTACCCAGCCACTCAAAGCCAGACTAGGAAGTCAACTCAAATTGCCAAATCCAATAACATAAACAAATGATGATCCCTTATGGTAGATACCTTGCTTTAGTGCTTGAATCATTACCAGGATCAAGCCACCCCCTTTACCATCCCACTGTGTGATTGACACTATCATGTTCATGTTACCCATGATTTACACCAACTATATAATTATTATCTCCCAATAAAAAATATTATCTAGTTTTGAAATATTTTTCACCTTGTAACTCTGCTAAAAACAGCACAGTTACAACATTGGTAGCAGAAGTAGGTTATCCATCCTACTTTATTCCCCAAAATTCTGCTTGTTGCCTGTACTTGCTGCGGTCAACAAATCCTTGATAGAATCATGTCTGGTTTCCCAGCAGACTGGACACTGTATGCATCCGGCACTGAGATACCTGATGGGTTTGTCCTCTATCAGAACATGGTGATATCACTTCCTGCGTCCAATGCCCTGTCCGCCCAAGGTTTCTTCCAGGCACCCTCTACCATTCCCTGTGCAACTGATGAAAACATCATGCCAGCCTACGTAGCCCAAATACTTTGAAGCACTGCCTTGGAATCCTTTGCCAGGGCCAACAACAATAACACCACTGCATGGATCCAGTTGGCCCAAAGCAAGCTGGCCTAGATGGAATGCCTGCAACAATTCTGGATTGCAAAGATCTCCATCTGACTGACTCATGACACTGGCACCTGGTGCAACAAGTGGCATGAAGAACATAACAAGAAGGATGGGATACGTTCAAACAGGACTTTGTGGCAAGGTTTGTGCTCAAGGACACCACACTCATGATCATACGTAAAGTAAAGAACTTAACCCAGACAGGCACTGTGAAAGAGCTCACCCGCGCCTACAAGGAACTTTTATCTATGCGCACCCTCTGATATGGCTTTTGACACCTCAGCCACACACCTCATGTACTACAACGCCCTCAAGTTACACGTAATGAGGCACATGAACCTGGACCAAGTGGCAAATTTATATAGTCTATATTTCAAAGCCAAGAAAGCAGAGCAAACTTCCAACACTCTCCACAAAGCCCAAACCAGGAAACAAGAGAGACCCAAAGCTCTCACCCAGCTGGCTGCTCCAGTTGACCACCCCCTGGAAACAACAGCAATAGTACAAACCATAAACCTGCAGGCTCAAATGGACATGGAAATGGGAACAATGGCCAGTCAAACTGTACCCATTTCTGCATCACTGCAACACAGGGCAACCAAGACAAGGGAAAAGCCCGGGGAGAGCATTAAGCAAGCCAAGCTCTCCCCGCGCAACTCCTGACTTGCCCAACAATGAGTACCGCCCCAAGGGCGTGGACCAGTGTCCAATGATCCAGTACCCCTGGAAGACCTGGTTCTCTACACCATTGCCAGACACCCCAATAAACTGATGTCTTACCCTTTCTGCTTTTTCAGTTACACAGGCTTGGCACTCCTGGACTTGGACGCGGATCAAATCCTAGTTAACAGCAGCTTTTTAGACAAGTTCAAGCTAGCCACTAATCCTTTGTGTATTAAAAAGATGGTTTTAGCTGATGAACATCACATTGCCGTGACAAGGGAAACCGCCCCCTTCTCTGTCATGCTTGAGAACCTGCACTCCACCTCCAATGCCCTGTCATTAAATTTCCCAAGTTTGAAATTTTACTGGGTTTGGATTGGCTGGGAAAGAATAACCCCCATGTGGACTGGGTAACCTCAGTATTGACCATCAAACGTGAAGGTGTCAACCACTAGATATACCCTGACTCAGTGGACCAACTCCTATGCAACCATGTCTTTGTGCGCATTACCAAAACCTTTGACAAAAAGGAGAACCTCATGACAATTGACTGGGACTCCTGCCAGTACAAGATCATACACTTCAAAGATCACCAGGACACCGCTACGTCTCAGGATTGCAAAATTATGGCCTGTCACCCAGAAATCTTCAAAGAAGCGCTACCTGGGCTGCCCCCGGAAAAACACATCCAGCATTCCATTCAACTGAAGGAAGCTGTACCCAAAGCACAAACCATCTACAACTTGACTCCAAATGAAGACAACGCCTTACTTACCTACATCAAGAAGGCCTTGGAGAAAGGACTTATTTGTCCCTCACATTCCCCTTTTGGAGCTGCCGTCTTCTTTGTGGCTAAGAAGAATGGCACCCTGCGCCTGATCACAGATTACCAAGCCCTAAATAAAGTTAGCATCAAAAATTGTTACCCACTACCACTCATTGACAACCTCTTCAATGCCCTGGGCAGCGCCACAGTCTTTTCCAAGATTGACTTAACCACAGGCTACAACCAGATCTGTATTAAAGAGGAAGATATCCCCAAGACAGCCTTCTGCAAAAATTATGGCTCATAAAAATGTGTGGTACTCAATTTTAGCATGATCAACACTCCCTCAACCTTTGTGATCTTTATGAACAAGGTGTTTGCCCCCCACATAGGCAGGCACGCCTTGGTTTATCTGGACAACATTATTGTCTATAGCCCCTTGGTGGAGCAACACCACAAGGACCTAGAGGCAGTCTTTGCTACTCTGGCACAACACAAGCTGCTAGCCAAACCCTCCAAATGTCAGTTCTTCCGCAAACAACTGCCCTTCCTTTGACACATAGTCTCAAAAGATGACATCAAGCCCAGCAGCCAAAAGATACAGGTCATCTGCAAAATGCCATCCTCTAAGAACAAGTTGGAACTCTGCACATTCCTATGAATGGTGGCCTACATACTCTGTTTCATACCTGACTGTGGCATCTTGACTGCCCCTCTATCCACCATAACTGGTGCCAAATCCAAGTTTGTATGGACCCCCCAACGTGACCTCTGCTTCAGACATCTCAAGAAGAAGCTCACAACAGCGCCTATCCTGCAGTACCCCAAACAAGATGGGGAACACCAAATGGAAACAGACGCCTCAGACGTATCCATTGGGGGAGTACTACGGATCAAAAACAATAATGGTGACTTCCTACCTGTAGCCTGAAAATTGCAAAAATTGACAGTCGGCAAGTGTCAATACCCTATCCATGACATAGAGTTGTTGGCCATTGTACACTGCCTAGTCAAATGATGCTGTTATCTAAGCAACAGGGGGGATTCACCGCATTGACTGACCACACGTTGCTCATATATTTCAAACCCCAAGCAAATCTGTCCCACCGCCAGGCCCGCTAGATGTAACTCTTGGAGAGATTCAATATGCTCATACAGTACAAGCCTGGTCCTGAACTTGCCATGGAAGACGCACTCTTGCGCCTGTTTGTCCAATCTACAAGGAAAAAAATGGGCTTGACCCAGAGTGGCCTCTCCTAGTACTTCACACAAAAGACAAAGGTTTTTCCCCTGGCACCACAGACGTAACAAAGGAAACGTTTATTAAGAATGAACACCTATTTGCAGACGTGTATGAGACCCTACATCAAAAAATGTCTGACAGAACCATCATCCTGTATGTCCCCATACATCAGCAAGTTGACACCATCCTATTTTACCATAGGGACCAAGGGCACACAAAAAGTTGTGATCTCTACAAATTCCTCAAACATAAGGCATGGTGGCCAACCCTGTATTGAGATGTCCAAGAAGTCTTAGAAAAATGTGAAGTATGCAAAAAATTTGCAAGAAGTGTGGCACCACAAAGTCATTACTACCAATCCGCACGCAATTACACTTCAAGGTGTGGGCCCTTGACATTATAGGCCCCATGCCAGGGAAGAACAACAAAAATTTGTACATAATTACTGCAATAAACTTTGCAACACAATGGCCAGTGGCTCAAGCAGTAAAAATACATACCAGTAATGACGTACAACAGTTCATAGGAAATAAAATCATCAGTAAGTTCCAAAAACCAGAACTCCTGATAACCAATGGAGGCAAGGAACTTTCCTATGAAGATACCAATGTATACCTCACCAATAATGGGGTCAAGCACACGGTAACAACGCCTTATCACCCTCAGGCAATGGACGTGTGGAACAACTAAATGGCAGCCTTGTGCAAGCCTTGACCAAACTCACTTCTGGGAGACCTGAGGGCTGATATAAGCAATTACCAATTGTGCTACTTGTATTCTGGACTTGTATGAACAGATCCACCTGGAAAACCCCTTTTGAGTTGGTATACAGCACACAGCCCAATATCATTAAAGCATTATCAGGACCCAGGCTGGAAATTCCAAGCCAGGTCCCCCCTCTCTCAGATCCCCAGGTCATAGAGGCAAATGGTGATCAAACAGAGAGAGAAAACAAGCGTCTAGAAAAGACATGTGTCCCTATCTAAAACAGACATGAAGTTGGTGATGAAGTTTGGGTCATGAATGTTGACAATAGTAAACTTCAACCTAATAAAGTAGGCCCAGCAATCATCTTAAAGGTAAACAAAAACAACACTTACCTTGTGCAAGGACTTAGGAAATGTAAGCAGGACAAGGTCCTATACCATGATTGCCTGAGACCCTGTAAAGCAAGACAGAAACAGCATGAGACCGCCCTACCCGCCACAGAACAACAGTTAGTCCAGTATGGTGTCCGGGCTCCTGACAACCTGCCCCCAGAGGAGGCCAACCTTCAGTTGGGGGGATGTCAAAACAGCAGACTCAGCCTGCCAACAGGGTTCCGAGTAAGCGGGTTTGTGACCCGCAATCCAATTACCCAGTCACTCAAAGCCAGACTAGAAAGTTAACTCAAATTTCCAAATCCAACAACATGAACAAATGATTATCCCTTGCGGTGGACACCTTGTTTTGGCGCTTGACTCATTACCAGGATCAAGACACCCCCTTCATCATCCCACTGTGTGATCAACACTATCATGTTCCTGTTATCCAAAATTCACAATGACTATATAATACTTAGCTCCCAATAAAGAATATTATCTAGTTTTTAAATATTTTTCCCCTTGTAACTCTGCTAAAAACAGCACAGTTATAACAGCAACAGTAACTCCAATCAAAACAATTGCAATTGCAGCCAGAGAAAAAACAGCTCCTGTCCCAAGAAAGAGGACACCACCAAAGTAAACAATGCTGAAACAGCAACCTGCTATGAATCTGAACCCACATTCTCTGACCTTGAAGGTCTCAAAACAAAGGAACAGGGGAAAAAGAGGGGGAACAGGCTTATGTGCCCCTGTCTCCCCCCAAACCAACAAGAAAGTGTATCAAGGCACACACTTTACTGCCCACATCCCACGTGTCCTGCAATATTCTATCTTTATGAATGTAAAAATTAAAGATTGCTCACAACTTATTATCTACCCATGCACTTATAAATCTCATACTCATAAAATTTTATTTGACTCTGGTACATAACACGCCATGGTAAGAAAATTATTTGTAACCAAGTACAAAATACCAGTTGTCAAATCCAACTTCAAATACGCCAGAATGGTAGACAAATCAAAAGTTCTACTCAAAGGCGGAAAAACTCCCTTCATAATTGACCTCCAAGGCATACAAACGACCATCAAAACACTTGTCATGAACAACATAAACTACGACATTGTAGCAGGCATGGACTGGTTCACCCAAGTGAACCCCAGCGTATTTTAGAATTTAAAAATCATGTCCATCAAACGCAACAGAGTCAATTTTAATATCCTCAACAAACCCAACAATCTCATTCTAAGAGACACAGTATTTGTCCAAGTCATAAATCAGGACAACTCAAAACGTCTAACCAAAGACAGTACCTTCCACATAATGAGGTACACCAAATTCAATAACATACAAGCAACCAAAATTCAATGCCCATAACTTGCAGCACTTCTAAAAGAATACACCCACATATTTAAGGAAGAGCTAACAGACCTACCCCCAAACAGGAGGTCAAAAATGGCATTGACCTATGCAAGGCCTTGCCCAAACCTGCACTCCTCTACAGACTCTTCCCCATGAAGACACAAACCCTCCAAAGTCACATTGAGGATAACCTAGCTAAAGGCTTCATCTGCTCATCAGAATCCCTGTGGTGGGCAGTAGTTTTCTTTGTAAAGAAAAGAAAGGCTCACTCTTTCTAGTAACAGACTACAGTGCTCTCAATGCAAGCACAATAAAAAATAAAAACCCTCTCCCACTCATAGAGGACCTGTTTGCAAGACTCTCTGGTGTTGCAACAAAAATTCCAGACTCACCTGCCAATTTATCTTACAATACACAGGGGGTGCTTGATGAGTTGCCCCTTGACGTGTCTAACGGCATGAACTAATCTGATGGCAATGTTGAAATGTGGGCACTTTCTCCTAATTAGGAGCGCTACCAATTCAACCTGCTGATCCCCGCACAAGTTATTCCTTGGCTCCAAACCTTATATGGAACATGCCACCATGCCACCCCCTGGTGGCCGTGTGACTTTCCCCATATAGTATATCAATCATAATATTCTACAATAAATGATACCTATTTTTATTATTCCTGTCATTTCTATTGGACTGCTGTCTTCCCCAAAACAAATACTGAATCCTCATTGGTTCATTTACAACAGTGGTAGCAGCAGTAGGTTCACAACCTACCTAATGGAAAAATTCCCCCAAGAAAGGACAGAGTACGGGCCGTATGGCTACTCCCCATCAAGAAACTTTCCTGCCAATCCCCAAGGGGGACATCCCCATCAGGTACGTCATCTATCAAGACCAACTGGTACTTAAGAGTGTGTATAATTGACTCTGCCTTTGGCAGCGCAATGCAAGTGTCACCCTGCCCCACTTAGACCTCTCTCAGCGCATGCTCCACCTCCAGCTTGAATCCTTTGCAGAAGGTATCAAAGGAGCTGGCATTGTCAGTTGGCTCCACTCTACTGAAACCCGCCTCTGTATCTGCCAAGTATCTGAGCCCATGTGGGTTGCCACTGCTTCAGGCTGCCTTACAGGGCCTGCTGCAGTCTGGTTCACCAACTAGGCCAGCCAAGAAATAGAAATTACTTTGGCATCATTAAGGGAGGCTGCAAAGTCCCACTACAGTGAAACATTTTCACCTATTGTGGTGGGAACTCCCCTCCTGGTCATTAAACAGACTGGGTCTGTTCCAGAATATCTTGCCGCCTGGCAGCAAGCCCTGGCCGCCGCCCCAGAAACCGTGACTGATGGGAACACTATGCTCCTTACCTTGATATTTATGGGCTTAACCCCCATATCTGCAAGTGGGTTCCTGTGGGTTGCTGCACCTCCATTGACAACTGTTACAAGGTCATTGTAGAGGCCAATAACCAGGCTTCAATGGGCTTCCACAGATCTAATGATGCACTACCCCAACCTCTTTCTGAACATGGTAGTGCCCACAATAAATTAGGCCGCTGCCAGCAGGAAAATGGGGTTAAGCGTCCCTGCAATGGTGAACTCCAGCTAGCACAAATTGAGGACCTGGGAAAAGCCTGGGGGTTGTAGTTATAAGAGGTTCTACAACCCCACTTGACCCTCACTCTAAATCCCACCTTGCAAAGAATCCCTGCAACTACACTGTGCATGAATTTGAAGCCCTCAATGTATTCCAGGTCTACAGCAACAACATCATACTCCAAGAAAGCCATTATTCAAATAAAGTAACTCACTTGGCCTACCCCGTCTGTTTCCGCGGGAAAACCCACAAACTATTGGTAGACACTGGGGCCAATCACACTATTATTGACCAGGTGTTTGCCAACTCTCAACAACTAGATCAAGTACCAAGCAGGTTTAAGACAGTATAAGTGGCTGAATCCTGTAGAGTAGCAATTACCCATGAGACGGTATCCTTCTCTATGAGGATGGGGAACGTCCAGGTTAAGCTCTCTGGGCTGATCATGGCAGGGTTCAGCCACAACGTAATTGCTGGCCTTGACTGGCTTTGGCACAACCATTCCTAAATTGAATGGGATATCTCTGCCATCACCCTCAATAGAAAAGGGGTGGGCTTCCAGATCTATCCTGTCAAATGAGCAAGCTACTCCACAATACTGTGTTTTTCAGAATAACAGAAACAGACTTGTACAACTTCAAGGGGGAAACTAGACTTCAACCAATATTCAGTCAAAGTTATCTGCACAGAACCACCTGCAGCCCTTCCCTTGACCACTTCACCCCCACCAGCGCTTGCTGCACTCTTCAAGAAGTACAAGGACGTCTTCAGTGAGACACTTGAACAACTACCTCCTCCCTGGGAGATTCAGCACGCTGTGCAACTCCAAGGATTGTTACCTAAGGCACAACCATTATATTGTCTTACACCAAAGGAAGATGAGACCCTCCGCCAGCACCTTGTGGACGCGCTTGATAAGGGCTTCATTTGCCCCTTGCTTTCCCCATACAGGGCGGCTGTCTTCTTTGTAGCCAAGAAGGATGGGTCCCTTTGCCTGGTCACAGACTACTGCGCCTTAAATGAGGTGACTGTTAAGAATAAATATCCCCTGCTGTTGATTGATGACCTGTTTGACACACTTGCGGGTGTGAAGGTCTTTAGCAAGATTGATCTCACCGCGGGGTACAACCAGGTCTGCATTGCACCAGGGGATGAGGCAAAAACTGCCTTCCAAACACACTAAAGGTTGTTTGAGTGCCAAGTCATGAACTTTGGAATGATCAATGCTCCTTCCACTTTTGCCATGTTAATGAACAAAGCATTTGAGGAATTGATTGGGACGTGTGTTGTTGTGTACCTTGACAACATTATTGTCTTTAGTCAAGATCAAACCACACACCTTCAACACCTCTGTGCTGTTCTTGAGACCCTTTGGAAAAACCAGTTGAAGGCTAAGCCCTCCAAATGCAAATTCCTCAAGCTGGAGCTCTTGTTCCTTGGGCACACCACCTTTGCCCAATGGATAAAGCCTGGCCCCACCAAAAATCAAGGCAATCACAAGCATGCCATCTCCCACTGATGTGGGCCAGGTGCGTACATTCTTAGACATGGTTGCCTACATGTGAAAGTTTACTCCTAATTGCAGGGAATTAATTGCACCCCTCACTGAGCTCCTGAATAGTAAACAGCACTTCCACTGGACTCCTTCCAGAGATCAAGCCTTTGAGGCGTTGAAGCAAAGACTTACAACTGCACCTGTATTGAAATTCCCCAATCAGAACTGCCAATACAAACTTGAGACTGATTCATCTGAAAGAGCCATAGGAGGCGTGCTACGGGTAGAAACTGACATAGGCACCTTTCTCTCTGTGGCATATGATTACAGGAAGCTCACTGAATCAGAACAATGTTATCCAATACATGACAAAGAATTAGCAGCAATTATGCACTTCATTGAGAAGTGGCGCTGTTACCTGGAAGGGGCCACCTTTTCACCCCGCGTACTGATGAACCACAAGTTGCTCCAGTGCTTCAACACGCAGTCCCGCTTGACACGCTGCTAAGCAGGCTAGGTTGAGTGTCTATCCCCCTACCAGTTGCGCACCAAGTACAAGCCTGGGGAGGAGCTTGTTACGGCAGACACTCTCTCTAGACTCTATGTAGTGTTCATCACCAGGGACAATGGCTTGGACCCAGATTGGCCAATGCTTTACCTCTGTCCTGAGGTGACCTGTTACAAAGGCTTTAACTTGATAATCATCTCAAAGCTAAAGGACAATGAAAGTCAGTTCACCACAAATTCTGACAATGTCTGCCTCCAGGCAGAGACAGGTGAAAAGACACCCTATATTCCCACCACACAATAAGGCAACACCATATTTACACTACCACTGCACCTTGGGTCATATCAGAGTATGTAACCTCTTCAAGATCATGAAGTGTAAGGTTTGTTGGCTGTGTATGCGTCAAGACATTTTGGATCTCCTTCAAACATGTGTGTTGTGTGAAAAGAACACATCTAAACCTGCACCCCCAAGTCTGTTCTTCCCATTAAGGCCAAGGAATCCTTTGACCAGTGGGCCCTCAACATTGTTGGACCTCTCCCCAAAGACTGACTTGGGAAAAATTACATCATCACAGCCATTGACTAGTTCCCCCGTTGGCCAGTAATGTGGGCAAACACTAACCACACCGCCACCACCATCACTGGCTTCATTGGCAAGGAAATTGTGGCTCATTTTGGACAACCCAAACGCCTCATTACAGATGGCAGCCCCAAGATTGTTAGGCATGTCATGAAGGCATACTGCGCCAAGAATGCCCTTCAGCAAATAGTTGCAACTCCATACCATCTGCAAGTCAATGGACACATAGAGCCATTAAATGGTTCATTGGTTTAACTGATTGGCAAACTCTCACAGGAACATCCTAATACCACGTGGACTGAACACTTGCCCACCGCTCTACTAATCTTGCAAGCAGAGATCAACAGGGGCACTGGGTTCAGTCCCATCACCCTGGCCTTTGGGACGCCCAATGGGTTAACGGGAGTTTAACAAGGGAAATTACAATCCACAGTGTCCGTGAAACCCCCTTGTTGACCACTCTTTCCCTGAGCCAGTGGCATGCCAAAGCCCAAAATATAGAACACAAGCAAATTGAGGGAGGAACAAGGCACCTTGAGGCAGATACACTGTAGGTGACCCTGTCTATGCCCTCAACCCTAATTCAGCCAAATTGAAACCCAACCACTTAGGACGCTTCAAGATAGCTGCAGTCTATGACAATCACACCTACCAACTTGAAGATGCCCAAGGAAACACCAAGAAGCTTCACCACAATTGCTTGTGCCCCTGCCGTGCCATCCCCACACAAATTTTGTTTGTGTGGACCTTCCTAGATCTATTGCAAACTACAATCCTGGTGTCTGACAACAAGCAGGGGCAAGGGAGGTGTTGCAACCAAGTTTCCAGACTTGCCTGCTAACATATCTTACAATAAACAGGGGGTGCTTGATGAGTTGCCCCTTGACGTGTCTAACAGCATGAACTAATCTGATGGCAATGTTGAAATGTGGGCACTTTCTCCTAATTAGGAGCACTACCAATTCAACCTGCTGATCCCCGCACAAGTTATTCCTTGGCTCCAAACCTTACATAAAACAAGCCACCCCCTGGCGGCCTGGTGGCTTTCCCCATATAGTATATTAATCACAGTATTCTATAATAAACAATATCTTACTCTATTCATTCTTGTCCTTTCTATTGGACTGTTGTCTTCCCCAAACCAAATACTGAATCCTCATTGGTTCAGCTGCAACACTGGAGCTAATTTTTTCTCCAAAATGGACCTCACCTTAGGTTACAATCAAGTTGAAGTAAAAGAAAAGGATATACCAAAGACCGTGTTCTGTACACAATTTGGATCCTTTTAATGCAGAGTAATGAACTTTGGGATGACCATGCTCCTGCAAAGTTTGTCACTATTATGAACCAAGAGCTAAATGGTCTCTCAAATATATTATGTTACCTCCACAATATCATCATATTCTCAAAAACAAGAGGAACACCTCATGCAGTTTGCAAGCCACGCAATCAACTCAAAAAGCATAAACTTTATGCCAGACCTAGTAAGCGCCAATTTATGGAAAATGAACTCTTGTTCTTGGGCCACATTGTCTCTGAAAGTGGCATCAAATCAGACCCAGACAAAATAAAAGCCATAAATAACATGCAACACCCCACCTCCACTAAACAAGTTAGATGCTTTCTTGGAATGGTAGCTTACCTAAGGAAATACATCAAAGACTGCAGAAAGCTCACCACACCAATCAATGACCTAACCAAAGGTAATTCCAAAAAGAAATTCATCTGGACACCACAATGCAATAAGAATTTCCAACTATTAAATTAAGCTCTGATTAAAGTGCCAATCTTGCAATAACTTAATATCAATGGCAACCGCCAGAATTAACTCATTCAGTAAGTCAACATTATTTTAGTATTTATCCGCTGGAATTGAGAATTTCCAAAACTAAGCTAATTTTTCATAGTGAATTATTAAGTCAGAATTGCAAAATTAAAAAGGAACAGACATGATGTTGCCATCATTTAAACAAAGGCTTAATTTTAAGTCAAAAAACTAATATAATTTACTATGAAAACGTAAGTTTCTTTGTACTTTTACATTAAGGTCAACTACAGTAAGTAATATCTGGATGTCAACCCCAAATAAGAATCCATAAATTTCTTAATAAAATACACAATATTCTAAAAATAACCATTTTTATATTTTATGTTACTGTTTTTATTAAATATATACAAGATAAGCATTGAACAAAGACATATGCCAACTTTCATAGTGTTCTTTGTATTATTTAGATATTTACTGTTATTTTAAACTCACTGGATAAACTATAGCTTATTTCTGGAAGTCCACTTAAGCCAAAACACATGTTAAAATTAAAATTTATATATGTATTTATAATGTTGACTTTGTGTCAAATCAACGTGTTGCCTAAATTGCAACAAAGGGGTTTGGCTAAGCAAACAAAGTGACATAATTTAAGCGAGATTTAATAGGAGAGTTGCTATAAAAGAACGCTGACTGCCTGAATGTTGACACCTTCACTTATTTATTAGTAAAACACTGCTGCATAACAAAAAGCACACAAATAATGGTATGGTAATTCAGGCCAAAGTACCCAGGGCTTTACTTTAGACTCTGCTCTACAATCTCTATCATTTAGTTTTAAAAAGCTACATATGCAAACCTTTAATTTTTTAAAATTTAAAAATAATCAATTTTGGTCTTAAAATCCAACTTGGGAAAATATTAACTAAGCTTTATAAGTGATTTACATAGTGTTTTTCCAGTTTAATGCTGACTGTCAGTATGCTGACGTCAAAATTAAAGCGTTTTTTATGCTGATAAACTAAATTAAATATTTTTGACTATTGTGACTACCAAAATGTTGATTTTTTATTTAAACATGGTTTTTTCTATTCTTTACTAATAAACTAGCTCTAAAATTATTTTCCATACTTCTATAAACTATTTACTTAATAATTAAAATAAAACAAGTTATTATTATTTAATTTTATTTGTGTTTCAAATGATTATTCTTACTTTATGAACTCTACTCTAATCATTGTAGTACAAATCTTCCAAGAAGCCACGAAAGAACTCTGAGTCAACCAAGAAAGTGCCCAAAGCCTCTGGAAAGGCCCAAAGTTCCTACCCTAACAAAAAAACCAGCCAAAGAGCCCTCAAAGAAACAGAAGACAAAGGAGAAGACCCCAGACCCTGGAAGCAAAGAGCCCTCCCCTGACCCCTCCTCTTCTCCAAGCTGGTACCAATCAGAAGGAGATGAGGTTCCACTAAACAAGCAAGGAAGAAAGAAGATACCCAAGAGTCCAGAACCCCAGCTAAGCCCAGATGAATCAAGCTCAAAGGAATCAAGCTCATCCCAGTCCAAGAAGCGCAAGAATCCAACTCCAGATAATTCTCATCCACTGCCAAATGAATCTGCACCTTCATCCTCCTCATCAAGTATCAATAAAGAAGATCCTGATGATTGCCTGTCTGACTATCATCAAGCACCAATTGGCCCATGGGATCCACTAAAGGTTCACAATATATGTAACGTCAAAGGAGAGTTTAAGCTCCCAAAGAAGTTCCCTCAGTTTTTCCCTCTAATGTCTGTCAAAGGAGGTGCAAGTTTAGTCTGTGATGGCTATGTTTTCAATTGCAACAATCAGAAGAGAGCAGGAAAAAGCAAGCATTATTTATGTGAAGATAGAAGCTGTGCTGCCAGAATCAATACAGAAGGATGGGATAAAGTCACTAGTGAAAAAGGAGAGCATGCATGCAATGCTCCAATAAATATTATCAAAAAGCTTCTAAAGTGGTACCTCTACCAAATGGTCCCAGTCTCAAAAGATGTCAAGGCTTCTGATCTGGCAGTTAAGGCCACCACACACCTAAGTAATGAGAACCTGAAGCTCATTCCTGACTGAAACCAGTTAGTGAAGTACATATGTGACAAACGCCGTGACCTAGTCCCCCATAAGAAATCAGCCATGGTTCAAGGAGAGTTAGTCTTGACAGAGGAGTTAAAGATGTTCAATGGTGATGAGGTATTCCTTTTACATGATGATGGTTCTATAGCAGAGGCAAGAATTATATCCTATGCTACACAACAGAACCTGGAGCAGTTGAGGGATTCAGAGACCTGGTTATGTGATGGTACCTTTGCAGTATACCCCCGTCTTTTTTACCAACTATGGGTTGTACATTCCCTTATTGAAGGCAAGGTGCTCCCATTTGCCTACTTTCTGCTTCCTGGGGCAACAGAAGGATCTACACAAGGACCTTTAAAATCCTTCAGGAGGGCATCAAAGCCCTACCCAGTAATAGAAAGAGTCACCCTGGCCATAACACTAGAGCCAATCCAGATGATGATGAAAAGGATGAAGCCACCCTTGCTTCAAAAAAAGAAGCTCAAGATAAAACACTTGGCCCCTCAACTATAATCATAGACTATGAAACTGCCCAGTATAACGCTTTTGTAAATACCTTTGATGGAGAGGTACAGGGGTGTTTTTTCCATTATCAACAGGATGTCAACAGGCAACTAAAGGGTCTACCTGAGCTTAGCAAGATCCACCATCTAGATACATCAGGAAAGTGCAAGTTCTTAATTCAGCAGTTTGTAGCACTAGCCTTTGTAAAGCCAGAGCATGCTGGACAAGCCTTTGAGCTCCTATGCCAGAATCCATATTCCAAGAAACATGATGGTGCCTTTTACCCTTTCATTGAATATTATGAACCACAGTGGATTGGACGTAAGGTCACTAAGCCCAGAGCCAAAGCCAACTGGAACTGCTACCAGGCAGTTCTTAAGGATGAGATGAAAACAACTTCATCTTTGGAGGGCTGGCATAAGCATATCAAGTCCTCCTTTTGAATCAAGCCCATATACAACACCTTCTACAAGCATCTCAAAGTCCAACAGGGGAAGACTGTTGCATCCATCAGAGATATTGAGAACCGCCCTTCTAAGAAGAAGAGAAACAGTATCAAGAGAAGATCAAGGACGTTGTCAAGGCCAAATATAAGCTTTCAGAGATTGGGGTACACAAAGAAGATTGCCAAAGTTCTTAATGGCAACCAGGTTATTACAGTCTAGCATTTCATTAAATTTATTTAGTATTGCCTAATTTTTTATATAGTTCTTATATATTAAGTATAATATTTTTAAATAAATAGTTCTTTATAAATAAACCATTAATCTTTTATGATACTGCTTTTATAAAATCATTGGTTTTTTATTGATAGTTTGATGCTTTAGACTGTATTACATGGCCTATATTGGTATTTTACTAGTAAATTATATGTTTTTTATAGTTTTTAATATAGAAAAAAACTTTTTATTACTGTTTCTGATTGCTATATTTATCTATAATACGTGAAATTTTATGTAGTACCTTTTTATATATTGGATTTTTATTCTTATAAGTGGGAAAAAATTATTATAGTAAAGATAGCTAATTTCATAGTAAAATAAAATAAAAGTGTATTTTTATGAAATTTTTTAATATTCATGTATAATTTTTTATGGACTTTTTAAAATCTATGTTGTCACATTACCCTAAAAAGTATCTTGAAGCTTAATTTTTATTAAGTAAAATGTTTAGGAAACAGGTTTCTGCTTATTAAAAAAGTGTCAACATTTAGTAGTCTGCATGAGTTAAAACTTAATTCTGACTTTTCAATGCTGTCAACATTAAAGTATTTTTAATTCTGATTATTGACATATAGTAAGTCAGCTTGCAGAATGAGTTAATTCTGGTGGTTGCCCCCAGAAGGACTTGGGCTTTTTGATAAAATTGGTTGGCAAACTCAGAAAGCGTCTCATTGGTTGTGAACTCAATATTGGAAAAGAGATCCTTGTGTTCAATCATGCAAAAAGTACTTCCAAATTCTCTCAGAATGGCCCTTTTGGCGCCTTTTTAGGTAATATCACCAATTGGGAGGCTTGGCATGATGATATCTCTACTTAAAGAATCAAGTAAATTGATAATCAAGTAAGCCTTTTTGGTGTCTGGCGCCCCTACCGTTGCCATCTTGTATAGTTGTAAGAAATTGTGCACATTCCCTTATCAATAAAACTTTGGGAGTACATCAACCTTGAATCTCTCATCAGTGCTTTGTAAAGGTGGAGTTTGTGAAGAATGTTGGGATAACATATTACTACACTGGACGTTTGAGGAGGAGCCTGTCTGCTAGCACTTGGATCAGAGGGTATTGCCATCATGATATTTGGGATTGTACACTGCTCAGCTATGGGTGTACTTGCTGAAGTAGACTTGTAGCCCAGTTTGCTTTGAAATATCTTGGGAGCCTTATAACTCATATAGTTTGGCTTGGCCCCAAGGCTTTGGATGCAATCCATGATGAAACTTTCCCATCTGGCTTGATCAGCCTTGTACTGATGAAATTTCTTAATCTCCTCTTGTGCTAGTTCAAGAGCAGATTAATAATTGTTGATCTGTTGCTGTTGTAAATCCACTTGACTCTGCAATTCAGCAATTTGCCCAAACAATTTATTTTTAGAATTCATGTTATCATCCACATCAGTCTGAAGGGCAGTAATGTGGATTTTTTGACTGTCAAAAATGGCCAAAGTAGTGACATGGCTAACTGCAGTTTGTAGCATTTCAATATTGTCTTGTATCTCCTTTATTTTGTGCAAAGTTGGAGCAGCTACAGGAGTGGAAGCTGTGGCCATGAATTCTTCAAATTGGCAACAGCAACAGTTTATTGCCTCAATCCATTATGTAGTTAGGCTGTGGTTCCAAAGGTTGGTTCCAATAATTCCAGGGAGGTTTTTATCCAATTCATGGGTCAGGGTCTTCAGTCTGGATTGAGCCCAACCCAAATTGTTACAACCCATACCAGAGTCCAACTGGACTCCCATAGGGGAGGCAGGCTGGGCCTGGAAGGCCATGTACACAATAGGTGCAATTTGGACCAGGTATTTGACTAAAGTAGCTAGGGGGCGCCAACTCCCAGCATGGGGCACAACTTGATTGGCCAGTCCCAATACTGTGATGTAGACAAACCCCAACTTACTGAAGTCTTGGGCAGGAGGCGCATTGGGTAGGAGGAGCAGTAGGAATCTTTGTCATGGCAGGCGGGAGATTCAGATGATGGGGGTGGAAATACTCCAAGTCAATGGCGCGGGGTGGATTGACTAAGGTAGTAGGAGTATAACCAGGAGGATATAGATAGGCAAGTTTATATTGTGTTTTGGATTCCCAAATAGATGCAAAGAGAATAGTTAAATTTGAGCAAAAATAGACATTTCCTGCATTAAGATAATGATTTCTTGGCATAAACTTGCTTTATTAAGATGCCAACAGTGAGGAGGGCTTCTCCTCCTAACTACTTATACTTACTGGTAATTTTGTGGCCTTTTGTGCCACCAGAGAACTGATGGCATCAATTTCAGTTGAACTTACAGTTTTCACTGGAATTTGTGTACTTGGGCCAGGAGCATGGTGCTCATTGGTTGTATAACATGAACCTTTCTTGAACTGCAGCATGCCAAGTAACCACAGTTATTTATAGATCCTGCAAGCAATCAAGCGCCCAATTACACAATCAAACAAACACGCTCCTAATGTATCATTTCCCAATAGTTGAGAGGCCCAAATTTGATAATAGAATCAAAGCCAGGGATTTGAGGCTTATGTGCCTCTCTAATCACGGGTCATTTGTTAGTCAAAAGGGGGTTTTCTTACTCTGGGAGATAATTGGTAAGGGTTCCCAAGCTGTGGGGTTTTTTGCCTCTAGGAAGCCAGCTGATTGTCCAGGGCATTCTGGGCCCTGACACAAACAATGTTGGTTAGCCATGATAGCCTTGTGGGCTTCAGTGAAAGAGATCTCTAATCAACAGAGCAGTTTAGCATAATTGTTAGATGCATTCTCTGCGTGTATAACAAGGTTTTGCAATACAATTTGTTGGCGAGATATAACCATTTGGAAATTACAAGTAGTGGGCAAAAGGAATTTAGCAATGTATTCCTTGATGTACGTTAGATCCAGGTTTTGGTTCATAAACGCTGTGGTAGTTATTGCTCTGAGGCGCTCTTATTCTAGGAAGAGGACATCTTGATTGTGTGCTTGATAGAACAGAGAGCAGGTAGAGTCCACATCACCAGTTGGACTGACTTGGTAGCCATATAGGAGGGACTGAGACACCTGTGCCACTCTTTTGCGGGGTAGAGTCAAAGGGGCTTGGTAAAGCACCATAGTGTGGTTGCTAATGGTAATACCCTCAACGGAAGGAGTCATGGATTCTACTGGGGCAGCCACATTGGAGAATGAACTAGAGGTACAGCAAATAGGCTTGGGGCTGATGTGGTATTCATAGGCTCTTGGGACATTATTCTATTTGAAAGAAGGGGTACATATATTGAGTTGTACCCCCTTTAGTGAGCACCAAATCTCAAATTTGGCTGGAGAGATTTGGTAGGTTTGCTTAGGGAAGAGAGTATCAGTTCCTTGTTTGAAGACTAAGGACATTAATACACATTTACTAACTTCAAAATACCTTTTTCTTATCTAGGCAGACCAAAAAACAGTCTTACTATCTATAAACGCAGATAAACCTTAAGGAAGAGTATAATCAAAGAGAGCAAGTGTTGAATCTTTATTATTGTTAGAAAAATATCCTTTTATAGGATTGCTATCACATGGGCAATTGACCCAAGAATCCTGGAGGCCAGACCAGCCTAAGTGTTGAGGTTTACTGAATAGTTTTTTCCCAAAGGGCATCTTCCCTAATGCTCCGTTGTGAAGTTGTCATTATTGCATCCTTTCTGCTCCTGACCTTATCTCAAGGCAAGTGTGGTGCCAGCTCTAAAGCTGAGCCGCTATTATGGCATTCTTCCTGAAAGCCAGTCCATCCATCCCATGTCTTATTGGTGGGATCAACTCTATTGAAGAGTATAATAAAATAACATATGGAAATTCATAAAGGTGTTTTTGGGGTTCAACCCTAGCCAATGTAGGCAAAACTGGCTTAAACCACAGACTAACCACTAAGTGGTTATAATATTTGGGGTAAGTACCTAAAAGTGCATTATCAGCCAAGTTTTTGGCTTCTATGGAGCACTTGTGTATTTTAGGGTTGTGACACTGCACTGCTGGATAAATCAAAGGTGGATACTTGATTTGGATCAGATTCAGGGCAGATTGGTCTATTGATTTCAGGTCAGGAAAGATCATTCTTAATTGTTAGAGCAGTTTGGCCTTAGTGCCACCAAGAATTACCAGGGCATCAGAGTCTGAGCCAGACATCAATTTATTCTGAGTATACTTTCCATATTCCAAGCAATAAAATTGATGGCTGAATTTTCAAGTCAAAAAGTCAGGGATTTCACAGAAGTCAAGCCCAACAATACCTACCTTATCAAAGGAATTGGAGCCCAAACTGAACTAAAGTGTATGCATCACAACCAACTACACCTGTGTAAAGCAAGAACAGCCCAACAAAATTCCAGACTCCCTGTTCCCAATGCCAAACTGGATCAATACCAAGCCCACATTCCCAACGCTCTAAAGAAAATTTCTAAGGCTCTGCCTTCCAGCACCCCAGGGGAAGATGTTGTAACATCTTTGATTACTCCCTCTTGGAGAATTAACGTCCTGAGTAGTTCACTGAATGAGTCATCAAATGGCTCACCAGCCAACCAATAAGTCAGTGGCACTTCTATCAGTCAATCATCTATTACAAGGATCAAACATTCCAGATCCTAAGAGGAACACAACTTGAACAAGCCTCATGACTTAAGAGAAACATTACTCAGATAAGCCCCATGACTTCCATGACGTACATGAACATTATGTGGCTTTTTATGATACTATATATTATCCTATATTCATATCCAATAAAATATCATTATCTTCTTAATTTTCCTATTTATCTTGTTTATTATACTTCCCAGAAGTATATACTCAACACTTGTATTCCCATATATGGGCTGATGTCTTGAATGACACGTTGCTTCTGATATTAAACATAAGTCATAAGCAAGAATTGTACCCTAGTCCCCAGGAAATGCAATCTGCCCGCCCAGAGGGCCAAGAGCCTGACTGCCCACATTTTTTGGGCTCAAACCTAAAGGTTATCTGATAGCTGCCCACACAGCCAAGGAGATTTCCCAAATAAAGACCAGTCTACAGCAGAGTACACCACCAAGAGCCCAGGCCTATGCAGAAGCAGCTCCCTGCCTAAAGGAGGTTGAGGCAAAACCTGAGAACAAATCTAACAATAAGCATCAGTCAGCACCAGTTCCCAGCATCCAATGTGCAACACAGTTGGCTGGGCTGTGTGATGTTAAGGATAGAAGCAGAGAAATAGAGCGTCACTACACCTATTCACCAATGCCAGCCAATCCAGAATTAGCTGCCCTTGAAACTCCTGGAAATGCTGATTCCCTGATGAAATAATGCCTGTGGGCCTAAAGCCTGCAATTTCTGAAGGAGAAAAGGTTGGTGATATAAAGACCCCAGCTTTTTTAAGAATGGTGGTATTATCATCCTGATAATAAAGTTTAATCACCTTTGGTTTAAGAAAATCTACCTTAGCTAGTTCCAGTATTCTACCACCTTCACTCCAGTCCCACAGTCTCACAGGATCCCACCACTCCTACCAATGACCCCATAACCCCCCCACTATTATTCTGTCTAGCTGGATCACCCTTTGGGCTGGTACATTTTACTGAGTACTCAAAATCCTGCCTGCTCCAAGGTCAACCTAGAGAATATATTTTTACTGACCCCTTGGCAGTAACCAGAACCTCAAAAACATTCAACTGCAAAGGGATTTGATACACTGTTAAGCCTATACTATTATGCAATAAATACAATTATCTACCGGCCTACCTTAAACTGATGACACCTCCTCTGACCTGGTGGCCCAACTGCTTGCAGGAAACTGTTGCCACTGATGATGCCTCCTCCACCTAACTGTTTGGAATGTTCTATATTGCTCTTATGGGCTTGGTGGACCTGATGATGCCTAACTCTGGCCCTTGGTCCTTGCTTGGCTGATCTCTTTCTTATGTTATCAATTTGGCTCCTGTACTATGGTGGGCCCTACCCTCTGGCCGGGTAGTCCCTCTGCCTGGGTCAAACCGTACTCCCACCAACACTTGGTACCTTGATGGTTGAAGCCAATCTATCCTGCTGGCTGGAGATACTTGAAGCCCTTATTCAGAGCACTGCCAAGCTATGCCCCACTTGAATACCATCCATGCAACTTCTCTGTGGCATATCAGCTCTCCTTCATTATATATTTATCTGTTGTCTATACAAATAAAGATCCTTTAAACTGAATATCTCTTCTGTCCCCCCTGGGACTGTTGCCTTTCCCTAACTTCTCAGAGCACTGGAATACAATTAGTAAGGTTCCAACATAGCTTTGGGATCAGCTCAGGAGGCCACCTGCAAGGTGGATCTAGCACCTACTCATCCATGCACAACTCTGGAAATATGGGGTTGAATGGCAAGGTAAAGCTACCCCTGATGTAAGCTTGATCAACCCTGGGAATTGCCAGGGGATAAATTTCCTGTGCATATGTAGTACAGATACTTCTATGTTGAATATATCCCAGATGGGATTGAATCTCTAGGATATGTGGTAAGGTGAACTATACATCAGATCACCTGCTAATAGTTCCTATAAGGATGGATTAAATAGCTGGCAGTAACCTGATCTTGACAGAAGTCAAATTGTTTTAGGTTTGTGTTGTTGGATTGCTTATTTGAGCGTTTTTGTTGGGTAGAAGTGTAGAGGTTAGAGATCTGTTTTTAATTTTTATTGTTCTCAGGTAGATATACCAAGCGGATGGGTAATGTTGGGTCTTCAAGTCTCATCTCCTCAATTGGCCATTGGGGTTGTATCTACAATTGCTTGTTTATACATGCTGTAAAAAGCAAGCTTGGTGTAAGAACCGCTAGGCTAAAGGGTGATGCAGCCGGAAAAACAGCTGATGTTAAAGGATTTGGACATGGCAGCCATTGTAAAAATAAACTTTTCTTTGAAATTGCTGATGTCATGCTTAGCAGGGTTGAGTCACGCTTGTCAGGGTAACTGGGGGATAGTTAAAAGGGCAACTGTGGTAAGTTTGACTCCCTGGTGATTGACTCCCTGGTGATTGACACTATAGTAAAGTGAGAATCCAGCTTTTTCCCTGATCAACAACTTGAAATTGATACTTTTTTAATTAACAGATCTTGATGTACTGAAAACTTTTAATTTAAAAAATTAAATCTTACAGCTATGGTATACTAAAGTGACCCCAGAAAACTAGAAAATGCAATAAAAATGTATCTAACTAACGTGAATAAGGAGAAATAAGCAAATGTTTCTCATTTTACCATGTAATTTACACTCTTTATTATAAAAAATATTTTTGATTACCATAAAAATTAAAATTCCAATGAGAAAAAAATAAACACAAACACAGAAAATAGAAGTTATGCAAAATATGAAGAAATATTAATATTTATTTGATATAGTTCATATAAGTACAAATATGAATATCTTATGTTTTACTAGTAAATTAACAAAAATTAAGATATTTCACTCACTTTCAACTATAACTATTCATCTCAAACTTACCATTTATACATAAAATACTCACTGCTATCTAATTAAATCAAAAAACTTAAAAATTAAAGCTAAAAACTGAATGATCAAAACTAAAAAGTAAGAATTAAAGCCAAAAATTTAAAAGTTAAAAGTAAAAATCATATAACCAAGCAAGCAATTTCACTCTTCATTCTTCTTTCCCCTTTTCATTTTAGCCCCTTCCAGGAGGGAAGTGGCAATAAGCTCAAGCTGCTGCTTAATCTCAGAGGCCTTATACTTGTTCTTGGCCACACCCTATATGGCCTTGGTGAAGAGGGTTGTAGGCTTGGTGGGGGGACACAGTTGGCAAGATCTCTGAGCTTGGAGATGGTTTTCTCTTGCTCATGCTGCAGGAGGGAGAAGAACTTATTAAAGCTTTGGATGAAGCCTAAATTTGGTCTTAAGATGCTTGTGATAAGCCTTTATTGCCAAAGTGGTCTTGAGCTCCCTGTTGATGGCCACCCGGTAAATGTTCCAACTGGCCTTGGCGCAGGCCTTGCCTCGCCTCTGCGTGACAACCTTCCCAATCCACTGGGGCTTGAGGTACTCAAGAAAAAGCTTGAACTACAAGTGCTTTACTATGTAAGGATCCTTTGAGAGAACCTTGAACCCCTGTGCAGTGTGCTCTGGCTTTAAAAAAGCCAAGGCACTAAATTGTGCAAGCACAAATTTGCAGGTGTCCAAAGTATCTCTCTGGCTCAACCTACTAAGCTCAACATGGGCCTGCTCATTCCAAGAAACTGCTTGGCAGAAGTGTAAGTGGCACCCCTGTACCTTCCTGATGAACAGCTGCTCAAATGCATTGAACTGAGCAAGCTTGAAGTCCATTATGCACATGTGAGGCCCTAGAGCTCTGAGACTTACCTTTTCCTCCAAGTCTAGGGTGGCCTGGTCCTTGTCAGCGGCAGGAGGGTTGGTGCAGGTGTAGGAGGGTCTTCTTGGCACTGTTGTTGTTTTCAGGAAGGAGTGAAAGTGCTTGGCAAAGGATGGATAAAGCACGGGTGTTGTTGTGATCTGAGGCGCGGCACAGAGTCACAACAGGAAATCCTAACCTTGGGATTGGATTTGTACTAAGTCTTGGTTAGAATGGCAGGGAAGGCTATTTGATTACCTTGTGGTCCTGAATAAATAATATCTACTAGACGTGGCTAGAGAGGCGCCAAAGTATGTGGAGACACAAAGACAAAAATATGAATAGAACTTAATTTTATTGTAAAATAGGAAATGGAATATATAGTGGTTTACAATACCACAAAACAATACCAGGACAGTAGGATCACTTGCCACAGGCATGAGTGGGGAAAGTGAGTTGTGCAAGATCAGGAAACTGAACAATTGTATTTCCCAATTTGGAGCCAGCCTCATTTTGAAGGGCAGAAGCAAAAGAAAGATATTTGTCCTCAAAATAACCCAACAAAGGCAAAATCAAAACATAGTGAATGGCAGCATTCACAACATTACCCCCCTCTAGATTGGCCTTAGGGGGTGATGCTTGCAGAGGAACTTAGCATGCACACAAGCAAAAGGTCAACCACTAGAGAGGAGCTTTACCGTATACTCTGATCCTTGCTTAAAGGTCACCTCTAAGGGCCCAATCCATAACAAGTCTAGCTTATGAGCTTGTCCTCCTACTCTGTGTTGATAATACAGAACGTGGTCTCCAATGGAAAAATCAGGCAGGGGGAGATCTCCTGACATTGTCAGGGGAGAGCTCTAGCAGCTTGGTCTTATAAGCAAATGTGTAGGCAGTAGCTTGTATATCTATGATGTGGTTGACTAGATCTTTGATGTGCTCATCAGGGTTCATGGCCTTATTAGAGGAGAGTAGGGGGGCCCAGGAGCAACAGGGTAGTGGCTTCACAACAATACAGCATATCAAAAGGGAATTACCCAGTGACACAATGCTTGCTAAGGCAATAGGCAAAGAGAGTAGCAGGTAAGTAAATATCCCAGTTGGAGGCGTCAGAGTAAGTAAGCTTCCTTGTGATAGAAACCAGAGTTGAGTTGGCGCGCTCAACTGCCCCATTGGTGGAAGTATTATAGGGGCAGAGAAAGACTGGTGAGACCAAAGGCTTCAACCACTGAGGTCACTAACTTGGTGTTAAAGTTAGTCCCATTGTCAGACAACAACACCTGAGGGCAACCATGGCGGAAGAAAACATCTTGTAACAGGAAGACTGCAGTTGTCTTAGCTGTGCTGTCTTTTGTAGGGCAAGCCTCTACCCACTTGCTGAAGTGATCAACAGCAATCAGAATAAAGCAACACCCAGAAAGTTAGCGGGGGAGAGGACCTACAGCGTCAATACTGACAGTGTGAAATGCGTGTTGAGGGGGGACTAGCTTGAACTCATGAGCGGCGGCTTTAGGACGTTGGAGCTGGCAATCATGGCAACTAGCAATAACATCTGGGATCAGCAAGCAAAGATTTTCCCAGAAGTAATTCTTCTGGAGCCAGGCATGGGTCTTGGCAACGCCCCTGTGTCCTGTCTCCTTATGAGCTTAACGCACCACCAAAAGGCAAAGACTAGGCCTTATATAAGGCAATTAATGGTATTTTACTTTCTTGAAAAGCTGATTGTCACAAATGAGTGTGTCTTCAGATAATTTAGAAAGGGCAACTCAAACTTCTTCTGTCTTGTTCTCCTACAAAGAAGGATATCCAATTATTTCATACAACCAGTCAGCTTCAGCAGGGTGTAGAGCAAGGATGGGCATTCTGGACAGTCTGTCAGCATTCTGATGTTGAATCCTGGGGCGGTGTAGCACAGTGAAGTCATACCCTTGTAATCAGAGAGCCCATCTTGCTAGTTGTCCTTCAGGTTCCTTGAGTTGCTGTAGCTATTTGAGTGAAGCGTGGTCAGTAACCACAGTGAAATGGGTGACATATACGTAATGGCAGAACTGCTTGACAGCATGCAGCACAGCAAGGCACTCCTTCTTGGTCACACTTTAATTTTTCTCATATTTATTCAGGACACAAGAGGTATAAGCTACAGGGTGCTCCACACCCTCATAATCCAGTTGAGCCAAGATAGCCCCAATAGCCAGGTCACTAGCATCAGTATATAAGATGATTCCTTATTGTAGTCAGGATATACTAGGATGGGAGCCTCTTTGAGTTTTTGTTTGAAGGTTTCAAAGGCTTGTTATTGGGTGGCGGTCCATTTGAAAGAGACATTATGCAACAGCTGGACCAAGGGTTCACTAGTGTCAGCAAAATCAGGGATAAATTGTCTATAGTATCCCATCATGCCCAGAAAGACTTGGACTTCTTGCAGGTTGGTGGGCGGAAGCATTTTATCAATGGCTTCAAAATTCTTAGTCATGGGGAGTATTCCTGTCTGAGTCACCTCATGGCCCAATAATTCAAGGCGTTCTTTGAAGAAAGTACACTTAGATGGTTTTAACTTAAGTCCGGCCTCACAAATATTTATGAACACCTCTTTGAGATGGGCCAAGTGATCAGTGAAGGTGGCGCTAAAGACAGTTATATCATCTAAGTACACTAAAACACATGAGAGCTTCAGATCATGGAGAATGGAATCCATGGCTTGTTGGAAGGTAGCTGGAGCATTGCAGAGTCCTTGCGGCATTTGAGTGGGCTCAAACAATCCTTCCAAAGTGATGAGCGCAGCCTTCTGCCTGTCTTCAGGAGAGAGATTAACTTGCCAGTATCCAGAAGCCATATCCATGGCAGAGAAGAAGTTAGAGCCCCCAAGGCGGCAGAGAGCATTGTCAATGCGTGGTAAAGGGTAGGAGTCCTTCTTAGTTAAGGAATTCAAGTGTTGATAGTACATCACGATACAATGACCTCCATCCTTCTTCTTCAGTATAAGCAAGGGGGAAGCCCATGGACTTTGGGAAGGAGCAATCAGTCCAGTGTCTAAAACATGCTTAAGCTCTTTAGACACCTGAGCATCTTCTACTTGACTGCAGCGGTAGGGTTTAGCACAAAAGGGGGGAGCATCACCGGTATCAATCTGGTGAATGACGCCTTTGGCTAACCCATAATCTGTGCTGTCCTTAGCAAATATATCCAAAAACTAGTCCAGTAGGTCAAGCACCTCTTTCTGTTGAACCATAGATAGTTGCAGAAAGACTTGGGTGGTGAACAATGATAGGACTTGTGGCTCATCCTCACGTAAGTTAAAGTCCTGGAACGTACCAAAGGGTTGGAGAGATAGGATGCCAGGAGCATTCAATAGCTTTCCATAGCCAATGACCTGCCCTCTAGTCACATGTATTGGGATGGCAATCAAGTTGGCAATTAGCAGTTGAACAGGGTCTTTATGAGAGACATCCAGGATTCCTGGACAGAGATAGTGTTTGTTGCGCCCTAGCAAGGGAGGAGAGTACAACTCTAGGAATGTACACTCAGGCAGCTCATATAATATTTGGGAGTCTATGATAGTTTGAGACCCAGGCAGAATAGTCACAGAAGAAGTTTCCAAGAGAGGAATCCCTTCTAGCGCAGGGCAAGCCATAGGAGGACACTTCATGTTGGAGGAACAAGTTCAGTATTTAAAGTGAAAACACCAGTAGGATATTCCAAGGCACATGTCTTGAGGCGCCTCCTGGGAACTTTAACTGGCTCTTCAAAGATCAGAGGGACTTTGTACTCCAATATAGAGAGGAAGATGTCCTTTAAGTTGATGATCCCATTATATCCCCTAAGGAATTGAGTACCAACTAGCAGGTCATAGCTCTTGTTCTCCAGGACAATAGCAGATGCAGCCAAGAGCAGCTTGCCAAATTGCATGGGCAAAGCATAATTTTCAGGAAGCCAGTCATAAGTAGAGGCATTGGGCGGCTCAGGGTGAGTTGCGGCCAAGCTGGCAGGTAAGGCCCACCATAGAATGGGTGCTAACTTGATAATGTAAGATACAGATTGTCTGAGCAAGGACCAGGGACCGGAGTTGGAGACCATGGAATCCACCAATCCTGTCAAAGTAATGTAGAGTACTCCAAACAGTTGGGTAGATGTGGTCTTGGCTGCGGCATTAGGTTCCAGTGGGAGGTCTGGTCTTGGGGTTAATGGTGGAGTCATGGGAACAAAGTACGCTGGTAGGTAGTTGTACTTGTCCTTGAACAATAAGGGCGGTATCTTAATCCTCTTTCCTTCATGTCCTATGTATTTGGTACTTCTAGTCCTTGCTAACAGTTTGACAATGAGGGTGGTTTCCAAGCCGTACTCTAAATAGGCTGGGTTAGGTGGGTATTCAGTAAAGTGCACAGGTCCAAAGGGGGCTCCCGGGGGACGGTATAATGCCTAGGGCGGTTTGGCAGGTTGGTCTCTGGAGGGGGCAGCAGCCTGGTTGTCCACTTGGCCAGAATTAAGATGGAAGATCACTAAGACTAGATAGGGTAGAATTTGTTTGAACCAAAGGTTCATAAACATTATTATCAAAAATGACAATGTGGTCATCACCACACCGCCAGCGTTTTTATACCATGTGAATTTGCTTTTTTGCCTTTCACATGCTTTGGGTCCATGAGTGGTTTGCCAGTAGGGCATGGATCTTGGCTTGGGGTCTGGAGGGCAATGGGTCCTGGTCAGGCACACTCTGGCAAACAGGAATTCTTAATTTTACTGCTTTGGTTCACCATGTCACCTGAGCGGCCTAATTGCATTCCCCTTCCTGGACTAGGGACCGGCAGCAGTGGGTGCTTATTGGCAGGGATAATAGTGGGTCTTGTCCAAGCCACAGCTTCCACATAGGTCTGGGCCCTCAGTGGCACCAGTTTGGCGGGTCTTGGCTGGACTGGCTCTGGGGAACAAAAGTGGCAATGTTTTTTTTGCCGTCGTTGTTCACCACATCACCTGAGCTGGCCAATTGCAATACTTTTTTCAGACTGGCAACTGGCAACAGCTGGTGTTTGTTGGCAGGGCTAATGATGGGTCTTTCCCCAGCCTCCTTTAGGCAGACCACATCACCTGTGTAGGCATGAGTCTTCAGTGGCGCCGGTTTGGTGGCAATCTGGCAACCATTCAGGGAATCTTCAATATCAGACCGGCGGGCCACGGAGTGATTCACTGATTTGAGCCCGTCTTTTAACAGATTGGCAGGTCCTGGACTGTCCTGGGGGTACAATCCGCCTTCAGGGGACTGGAGTTCAACTCTTGGGTTTTAAATACAAGCATTGAAATGACATTCATGACAAGAATAAGCCCCTATATTGCGAGTCATGGACAGCCCAGCTGTTCCATACAATTGATGATAGTTAAGGTCAGGGGCAATTTTGAGTTTCTTGTCCAGCTTTGAGGAGACAACATTCACAGGAGACCCCGTGTCTAAGACAGCCTTAATTTTCACCTTTTGGGTGGATATTTCAACATGAGTGGTGGTGCAACCAAAGGGAGGGAGGACAGCCAGAATGCCTTGAGCTTCTGTTAGTTCTTTGTCCCACTTTCCAATCATGCATCTGAGGCCCAGGAACTCCTTATAGACCGTCTGGAGAGGGAGCAAGATGGAGACATTTTTAAACACAGCATCAGCAACCTCAGAAGCTTCTTCAGAAGACTTGACAAGCACAGGAGATCTCTTGGCTTGGGTGAGGTAAGGGCAAGAGACAACCTCCTTGGATTCAGGAAGAGGCTTGGCGGTTGTAGTAGTATCCCCAGAATGTAGCTTATAAGGAACTGTAATAGTTTCTGGGACGGCCAGGACAGAGTACCCATAGGCATCAGGATCTTCTACATCAGAATTGTCTATGTCAGACTCATCAGATATGTCATGGAATAGCAACAGAATGGGAGGAGCCTCATTGTCAGCACGCTCAGAGTCAGCAATGGAGGGGGGAACTGGAGGAGACTGGGAAGAATTGTCAACCAAGAGCGTCTCTGCCTCTAGGTTGACTATTCTTTTCCCACCTGTTCTTTAGGATCAGCTCCTTCAACTCAAGTGTTAGTCCATACCCGGGAATGGTGACATATTTGTCCACAGTTATGGCAACCCTGTTGTCAAGGAGGATTCTGTGAGTTCATGGTAAGAATACACAGCCCACATGAAGACAAACCAGAGGTAGAGGCAGCACAATTTTCCTGCACAACTGCCCCAGAATGGGTAAGGTGCATATCCTGCAAAAGTGTCTTTATGCTCTTCATGGAAGAAAGCATGGCTTTATGGGCCTTGAAGTGAAGACACAGGAGCTGGTTAACCTTGCAGGCTTGAGCGCAAGCCATATATGCTTTGTGTGCAGTCAACTGGCGGCTTGTGATCAGTTGTTGTCCTTCCAGGTAGAATCTATCTGAGAATTCAGCTAGGGTCTCCTTTGATTTGAAGGCAATGTGCATGAAGGCGTCCTTCTTCACCTCCAAACTAAGGTCACCACCAAACTCATCAATCAGAAGCTGCTTCATATCTTCCCAGGTTTCAATGGTGGGCATTTCTGGCACAACTACCTCTTGGTAGGTTGGGTGTAGACAGGTCAGAATGTGTCTCTTCTTGACTCCATCTGAGGCTCTTCTCATGGCAGTTTCATAGATAGTTAGGAAAGCTGCAATGGTTGAGGTTCTGGGGTCAAAAACTTGCTTACATATAGGCTTGAAATGTGCTTCTGGAGTTGGGCCACCATTGTTACTATTGAGTACATTTATGTGAGGGTAAATTCTGCTTCTGACTCAGTGGGGGGGCTGCCTGGCCCACAACAGGCAAACACTATCTTTGAGGGTAGTCAAGGTGTCAGCAGTGCAGGTGCCTGTATTATTAGCAAGGGCGGTCTGTTGTTCAGGACATCCAGGCGCTGACCCTGTGTAGTTACTATTGCAGAAAAGCTCAGCCAGTTGGGAAGTAAGAGACAGGCCTACCAAAAGGCAAGGGGCAAACCTGCCATTTACTGAATCAACCACTTCACTTAGTTCTTGTACATCTTTATCAAGCTCAGAGTGATCTTGCTTCAGGAGGTACACTTCATTGGCTAGAGCTATCAACTCTCTAGCACAATGGATATGGGGGGCTCCTGACAAGCCAGGGCAACAATCATCTTTGCCCACAACTTCAGGTGGACTAACTACAGACGCCATTGCCTCACGCAAAGTAGCAACCTTTTGTTGTAACTCATCAACCTGAGCCGTCAGCGCAAGCACTTGAGGGTCAGGCTGAGGGACTTTGGGGGACAATCCTGACTGCAGGTAGATGCTTTTAATCCTTTAATGGCATCCCAGAGCCTCTGTTCTCTATCTGCTAGCTCATCAGATGGAGGAGAAGGCGGGGCATCTGCTTTGGAGGCAGACAGTTCATTTACTTGAGTCTGGAGTTTGGCAATGGTGGTGGCAGTAGCAGCCCTTTCTTAATCAAAGTCCTTACCAAGTTTGTGGAGGCCCTTTGCAGCATGGACTGCTACTTTCTGTAATTAGTTGAAGGAATAAGCACTGAACTTTTTAAGTTGTTGCACAAGTTGTTCAAAGTTGGTGAGATAGGGGTTTAAAGTAGAGTCTACTTGGGCACACCAGGGCTGTTCCAGTTGGTAGAACTCATGAAGGCGCTTTCTAAAATACTCAGGGATGGATTGGCGCATTCTTTCTGTGAAAGTGACCAAATAAGACTGGGAGGTGACAGAATTGCGCTGATTGTTAGATACTAAGGAAAACAGGGAATGAATCCACTGCTGGTAGGCTGCAAACTGATCCCAGTGATGGGTGACAGCGGCTTGCAGCAATGAAATTTCCTGAACATGAAGCCCTAATGCCATTTGATGATGGGCTATTGCGGGTTGTACAAAGGAAGACAATAGATGTTCAGTGGAACCAGCTGCCAAGAGGAGATGCTGGGGAAATTGTGGTGCTACAATCAATTTGTAGTATTCTGCCTGATTGAACTGAAACTGGAGGTGAGGGATGGCCCCATCACGGGCTATCCCAAGGGCTACTGTCATGACTTGTTCCAAGTCAGGGGTACCCAAAGGGTAGGCCACTAGGTAGGGACCACTCCCAAGGTTCAGCACAGTAGGGACAATAGGTAGATCAGCAATGTCTTCTTCAATAGGAGGACTGGTAATTTCAGGAAAAGTTGGCTCTTGTATAGGTGGAGGCAAAGGTCCTGAAAACGTAGTTGCAAAGGGGATAACCAAGGGGCTTACAGCCCCTGTAGTGAGCACCATTTTTGTTGTGATCTGAGGCGTGGCACAGAGTCACAACAGGAAATCCTAACCTTGGGATTGGATTTGTACTAAGTCTCAGTTAGAATGGCAGGGAAGGCTATGTGATTACCTTGTGGTCCTGAATAAATAATATCTACTAGGCGTGGCTAGAGAGGCGCCAAAGTATGTGGAGACACAAAGACAAAAATGTGAATAGAACTTAATTTTATTGGAAAATAGGAAATGGAATATATAGTGGTTTACAATACCACAAAACAATACCAGGATGGTAGGATCACTTGCCACAGGCATGAGTGGGGCAAGTGAGTTGTGCAGAATCAGGAAACTGAACAATTGTATTTCCCAATTTGGAGCCAGACTCATTTTGAAGGGCAAAAGCAAAAGAGAGAAATTTGTCCTCAAAATAACCTAACAAAGGCAAAATCAAAACATAGTGAATGGCGGCATTTATGACAGGTGTAGATAGCCTTGGTGGCCCCAGGGAGAAGAAATAAAATGAGTGGAATCACCCAGATGTCAATCTGGGCATGGGTTATCCAGAGCTGTTTGAACATCTGGGGGCAAGTGGCAAAGGTACCATCAACTAGCCAGGTTGAAGCCCTTTTTAACTTCAGCAGGTTCTACTGAGTGGCATAGCAGATTATGTGGTCATTGCTGCTGGGATCATTGTTGTGAAGGAGGAAGTGCTCCCCACTTGGAAGCTGCTTGAGCTTGTGGGTGAGTGTAAGCTCAGAGAGGACATAAGAAGCCTTGGAAGGAGGGGGATTGTCAGAAATTCTCTTGTTGCTGATGAACTTAACAAGTTGCTCCTGGGTGGGCACTAACTTAAGATTGTTGGGCTGCAGGTGTTAAAGGGCCTTGATGGCCAGATCTGAAGCGCGGAAGTTGGCAGAGGTGAGGATCACTTGGACAAGGTACCACTTCAGCATACAAGTGATCAGGTGATTGGGGGGCTCACAGGTGTGCTCTCCCTTCTTGGCAGTAACCCACTCCCAACCCTTGGTGTTCAGCCGGGGCCCGCAAGTCTTATCCTCACATATAAAATGCTTGCTCTTGGTGGCGCACTTTTGATTATTAAAGTTGAAAATGTAATTATCTGTGACGTAGCCAGGGCCGCCTTTTAATGACATGATGGGGATCAGATGAGGGAGGGGGGAAGAGCCATCAGGAGGAGGAGGGGAAGGGTTCTTCAAGGCCTGCTTAAAAGCCTCCTTTTTCTTACCAGAAGAAGAGGTGAGCTCCTTGGCAGCCTTTGACTTCTTGGTACAGCGCTCCTTGGTGGGTTTGGAGTTGGCCTCTGACTTGTAAAAAGAGTGATTGGTGAGGGAGTCATCACTTTTATTTGAGGAATTGGGGGCAAGTTGAGGATGAGGGTGGAGGGGGAAAGGAGTGGGAGGAGATGGGATGGGAGGAGATGAAGTTGGAGACTTTGTCTTTGCAGGCTTCTTGACACACTTGGGAGTGGAGGCAGTTTTTTTTGAGCCCTTTGAGGCTTGGCGCTTGGTAGGCTTATTGGATTTAGTTGATCTTGGCTAAAGAAAAGCTTAGTTTTATAAATAAAACAGTATGAAAGATATAAACACATAGGTAAAGCAAAGTAAAACTTAAATAAAAAGTATGCAAATAAAGCTTTATTTATCAAGAAAAAAACAACAAAGTAAATAGAAGCAAAATAGAAACTCAAAGTATAGATATAAAGGTTAAAACATAGAAAATAAGTGAATTTATGATGAAGCATCAAAGATGTTAGGTTCAGCATAACATTTCAGTGCTAAATCAATGTAAAAGTATAATTAAAAATCAAAAAAGTATATAAAAGTTATATGGAGAGTAGCAGGAAGAGTAGTAGATCATAATTGCAAAAAAATTATTATGTGGATTTTTTGTTATTGGGAGTTGAAAATTCAAAACATAGTAAAGTGTTGAGTTTGGCACTGTCAATCAGCTGGGAAAAGCTGAATTCTCACTGTCAAGTATGCCAGAGTTGAGTAGAAAAATCTAAATTTACTATGTTTTTTACATATAAAACTTGCTTAAATTTAAAAAAGTTCAAAAGTTAACCCAAAAGCAAGGCAGTTTTGTATGCTCAAAAATAAAAAAATACAACATAAGTTAAAAAAGTAAATGAGTAGGAATTTGTTTATTAGTGTTTAATTTATGCTGTGAGGAGCTGGGAGTGACTTATTTACCATAGTGTTGGTTAAAATGTTAAGAAGCTTTCTGTCTAATCCCCAAGTTAAAGTGTCGAGT
Source organism: Entomophthora muscae (assembly GCA_014839935.2). NCBI lineage: Eukaryota > Fungi > Entomophthoromycota > Entomophthoromycetes > Entomophthorales > Entomophthoraceae > Entomophthora > Entomophthora muscae. The sequence continues at coordinate 6,362 of QTSX02000818.1, read as the reverse complement.
GGATGAGTGTCGAGTGGCGCTCATAGCGTGTCACATATTAATTTAGCCTTAATTCCAAGCCTTTGATTAGTTAAATCCGAAACTGATCGAGAGGCAAGTGGATAGAATTGAACAGAGGGGGAGTCAAGTTTCCATTTTTTATAAAGTACATATGAAATCTCTTAATAAATTTGGCTTAATTTATGTGGCACCACTTAATCCAAAAACCCGGGAATGACATAATATAAAACAAGTGGGGCATTTGATTAATGAATATACCACTAAATCCAGTATAGTGATGCTTGGGAGCCTAATCAACAACTATGGACACTAATAATAAAAATATAATAGTAAATAATAAAATTTATATAAGCGCATAAGTATTTTATTAATAAAATATTGATTTGGCTTAAAAAGTGTCGAACTGGTCACTTTTGGGTTTAGAGTGTTGAACACAGGTTTTTCTTTTCTATTAGTAAATTTACTTATAAATTGCCCCTTAAATTGGTATTTTAGCTAACCAATTTATTAAACAGAGTTGAGTTCAAGTAAATTCAACCTTGGTTTTTGGTTTTGAACCCCTAAATTACTATTAAAAATTAGCTTAAAATTGGTTAAGCCAAAAATACTAATAGATTCCCATATGCGGCACTTGACTCCCTGGTACTCAACAAAGTGTCAAGTACCAGGGAGTCTAACTTACCACAGTTGCCATTAAAAGTTGTCTTGATTGATTTTGGTCTTTTATTTTAAACATGAGTTAGACCGCTTTTTAAGAATTAGATTGTTTTCCTTGAGAACATTTCTAAAATCCCACAGAAAAAAACATTCAGTTTTTAAAACCCAAACTTAATGGGGATATCTGATAGAGTAGGCGATGGTCACATGTTAGCAAAGATTGAAATACTTCAATTCAGTTTATTTCAGATATTTAAACGTGCCTTTGGTAGCAAACATAAATTGTGAAGGTTGAGCAAGTTACTGGCTTTTGCTTTCAGCGGTGGCATTGGCCTCGGCAAGCTCCTTCTTTTTGAGAGCTCTGGCACGGGTTTTGAGCATCCCATCTAAACCTAGTTAGCGAAATAAACATATGCGACTTACCCCGATTGAAATTGATCCAGAATTGCTGGGTTCCGAATGTCTCGAGGGCCCATCCAATAATGGCATGTCCAGAGTAGGGGATGGAGTTGTAGGGGAGAGATGTACCGCAGGTAACACCAATCTTGGAGAGGACAGATCTGACATAGGCCTGGGGGGAGGGGATCAAGAAGGAAGATTTGCGAATCTTGGACATCTTAGAAACGACAAAGTAGGGGATGATGTTGGTAACAACGATCTTGTGCTTTTCCAACTCGGGTCCAAGCGACTGGGTGAAAGTTTGGAGGAAAGCCTTGGAAGCAGAGTAAGTGGTGAGGTATGGTGTGGGGAGAACACCAGAAAAGGAACCGACAGTCATAATCAAGCCAGAAAGCCCACTCTTGGATGTTGCACGGATCATAGCAGGAATAACGGCCTTGGTGACGAGGACAGTGCTAGTAACGTTAATTTCAAGAATATCCTGGACGGCTTTATCATCTTCCTCCTCTAATGACTTGGGATGCTCGTGGCTCAGACCAACATTATTGACTAAAGGTTATCGGACGAATGATCAGTGGGCTTACTTAAAGCATGAACATCAAGATCCTGAATGGCTTCCTTGATTTGATCATACTTTTCGGTCCCTGGTTTACAGAAATCGATGGCAAGAGTCTTGGCCTCGATACCATGGTCGCGAACTTTGGATTTAGCTTAAATAAATAGTTCTACTTTACCAATGATCTCTTTGAGTTCATCCAATTTCGATTGTGTGCGGCTGATTAGCAGGATGTTAAACTTGGCCTTGGCAAGCTGAAGTGCAAACTCCTTGCCGATTCCATCGGTACACCCTGTAATAACTAAAAGATTAGAAAGGATTGGAAGGGTTTCGTACTGATCCAGGCTCCTTTCCCAGCTCCCAATTTTTTTTAACTGATTGGTTAGTCTTTAATCTTGGAAACATTACTTTAAGTCCTTCAACAAGATAGACATCATAGAGAGTACGGAGAAGGGGTAAAACCTTGGTGCCAATGAAAATGATCCCCAGGTACTTCAATACTGAAGAAAGCGTCTCGTTATCAAAAACAGCTACCGGAATTGTAAGCTAGCCTTTAAAACATTCCCTTACTCATCTTATAGTTAATGTATGACCTCAAAGAAGACTCGGTTTAAACTAAAAGCTTGGTTAGTTGGGAAATAATCTAAAAGAGCATGTCTAGCAGGGGATAAATTAGAAGCAAACTTTGGTAAAAGGACTTTAATATTTTGATTAAATATTGAAAAGTATGTTACTGTTTTTTATAATTTTAACAAGGCTGCAGATGAAACGAAGTTGCACAAAACTAAGATGATAGAAATTTAATTACTGGAGACTAAAGGAAGTCAAGGCACTTTAAAGTGGATAAAGGATACTTGTAATTACATTATGTATGATACGCAGTGATATGGGATATTAGGGGCTAGCCTACGTATGTGCATTATTTTGAGATCGGGGCTTCATGCCCCATGATAAGGGCGCATTAGACGCTCCGAATTTCCAAAAGGTCTCAGAGTGGTTGTTTAATGGCTGGATGGGACGACCAAAAATCCTGATAGGAATAGCTGGAAGGCAGACCAATGCGTAATTCTAAAGTAAAAATAACCTTTGTAATTGAAACCTTCGGAGGAAGCAAACTCCAATCCTAAAGGGTTGCGACAACAACTTGCTGGTCGAGCTTTTGAAAAAGAAACCATCTCCCGGAAAAATAGCGCCGTCGCCTACCAGTGATTAGTGAAACTGGCTGGATACTGCAAAAAAACATAGATCCAGTCGTAATTTCGGGGGCATTTACAATGCTTGAATTTAAATAAATTCTATTCGAACAGATCTCTTTAAACACCATTACACCAAGCCCGTCTAAATAGGGCTGCTTCGGCCAAGCCTCGGGCAGCCGCGGTCGGTTTTTGGCTCCAGACCTCTCGTTTCAAATATTTATTTAAATATGTTTAAATATATTAAAAGTTTCGTTTTAGCTGAAGCGGCCAAAAGCCGTTTGCTAGCCGGGGCTGAGCCGAAGCATCCTTACGTCTAAACAACCCGTTGAATCAAGAAATCCTTATCTCAACAGTCCAAAAAGAGTTGGATCAAATAACAGTTGGAATAAAATTTAAATACCCGCCACGAAAATCAATCCCTCCCCAAATTTCTAGTTTACTAAAACAATACGACCTCCATAAACTTCGAGCCCACCTAGGTGTGCCCAAGTTAGTTACATACCACTTGGCTCTATGGACAGTACATACCACCCGCATTGAGGTTATCTTTGATGACGGGCATTGTACACCTGCTTCAATGAGAGAAAGGGTCATAACCCTTGTTGAAAAAGCCTTTGATCAAAACTACAAATGGGGTACACCGTACCCAGGGTGCCCAAGCAGATGAAGGAGATTCACGCAGAATCCATACTATCCAAAGATGGGATCAAATGGAAGGGCATCCTCCTACCCACATAGCCCCCCCAAAAATATCACTCTTTCCCCATCCCCTCCTCTTGGCTGCATTCCTTTTAGCGCTGGCTTGAACTCCAAATAAAATCATGTTCCCCTTTAAAAAAGTGTGCCCAAGTTGCTCGAGACACTATAACTCAGCCCCTGGGGTCCCAGGATCAATTCCTGGGACTTTTGTTTGCCCTGCCTCTACATTTTTTGTTATTGGTGGACCTTACCCACAGTTGGAATTTCCAGCATGGACCAGCCAGACAATCTAATAAATGATGTGGCAGCATCTTCCTATCCCCAATTCTCTATGGCTGCAGTCCTTTATACTGCCGCTCTTAAATAGCTCTAATAAAGTTCCATTTTCAAAAAACAAACTTTAAGCCCAGTACCAAGAAAACCAATCATCATCGATTAAGAGTGTATACATCAATTTCAATTTCACCCTACACATTGGTTCCACCCAAAATTTATCCTTAGAACCAAAGCTGCAAGTGAGCAAGCTGCACCAAACCAGATTTTCCATTTATTCAGCTTGATGCTAAGTTTAGGAGCACTCTTTAAGTTTAACATCAATAATTTGATCTCAATGTAGCTATCTGTAGAGCTCATACATCTACTTACAATCATAAACCTGTCGAGTTTATACTTCTGGGAAGTATAATAAACAAAAATAAGGGGAAGATTTAAGAGGAGAATGATACTTATTGAATATGAATATGGGCTAATATATAGTATCATGACAAGCCACATGTCGTCCATGTACGTCATGGAGGTCATGGGGCTTATCTGAGTAATGTTTCTCTTGAGTCACGAGGCTTAATCAAGTTGTGTTCCATTTAGGACCTGGATTGAGTGATCTCTGTCATAGATATTTAAGTGATAATGGTGCCACCCGTTTATTGACTGGATGGTGAACCATTCAGTGAGTTGTTCAGTGATTTATTCGGGGTGTTAATTCCCCAAGAGAGAGTAATTGAAGATGTTGTGACATCTCCCCTGCGGTACTGGAAGCGGAGCCTTGGGGATTTTCTTGAGAGTATCTGGTATGTGGGCTTGGTATTGATCCAGTTTGGTGTTGGGCACAGGGAGCCTTGAATTTTGTTGGGCTGTTCTTGCTTACACAAACAGAGTCAGTCGTGATGCATATGTTTCAGTTCAGTTCGAGCTCCAATCCCTTTGATGAGATAGGTGTTATTGGGCTTAACTTCCATGACAATGCTTGGTCTGCGTAACCCTGGGTCTAGTTTATGTTAGTCATGATTGACGACCCAGATCTTGTCTCTGACTTGGAATCTATCTTATTGTATGGGATTGCTTCCTGTTGGACCCTTTGGTGCTCTATCTTTTCTTGGTCTTTTCTAGCTTGTAGTACTTTTGGGTCATTGCTGTCCAGTATCTTCTTTGGAAGCGGCAGCCGTGGTCCCGTGGTTGTACTGACAAGTGAAGGTTTCTGGCCATAGACAAGCTCATAAGAGCTTTTGCCTGTATTGCGGTTGACTCGTGTTCTGCAGACCATAAGGGTGGTTGGTAGCATGTTAACCTAGGATTTTGAATTATTGGCAGATAACTTACTGAGGGCTTCTACTAGAGAGCTGTTTAGTTGTTCTACGTGACAATTTGCTTGTGGATGATATGGGCTGGCTGAGATGTGTTTTATTTCGTTTTTGGCAAGATAGATGTTGGTGTCAATAGCTTTGAGTTCAGTGCATCCATCTGTGATTAAGAGGTCAGGCTTTCTGAACTTTGCTATGATCTCCTTGCCAATGAATTGTCTCACATTGCTACCTTTTTGCTCTTTTGTGGCTTGTACTACAGGCCATCTGGTTGCATAGTTGATGGCTGTGATGATGTACTTCTTGCCTTTGCTTTCACCGGGCATAGGTCCCATGATATCCAGCAATCATACCTTGAAGGGTTGTGTGATGGATACAGGTACTACTAACTTGGGTGAAGCTTTGGTTTGGGCGTACTTCTCACAGACTTTGCATTGTTCCAGTACCTTTCTGATATCATCTAGCATGTTGGGCCACCAGTAGCATGTCTTGAGGTATTCATGCAAGTTTCTGCTACGGGTGTGTCCCAAGTCTCTGTGATATTAAAGGATTGTGTCAATATTTTGTGTTGACGGGATGTAGGGTACAGTGTCACCATTTGGAAGTATTCGGTGAAGGGTACCATATATGTTTTTGAACAGATGTTTGTTCTTAAGGACTTTCTCTTGGATGTCCATTGGTGTGTCAGGTGGGAACCCTTTCTGGAGATTCCCCATGATTAACATGGGCCAGTCAGGGTTGCCATCAGTGTGAAGGATGTGTTTATTGTATAGCCTTGATAGGGTGTCTTCAGTAAGCATCTCCTTGCCTGGCTTGTATTCAATTTTCATGGGGTATCTCTGTATGAGACTCATCCATTTGGATTGTCTTCTTGAAAGGTATTATTGTGTCTTGAAGAATATCAATGACTTGTGGTCGGTGAGTACTTTGAACGTCTGGGCTCCTTCTAGATAGCATCACCATTTCATGAGGCAGTGTATGATGGCAACTAATTCCTTATTGTGTATGGGGTATCTTTGTTTGCCGTCCAATAGCCTCCTTGATTCATATGCCACAGGAAGAAAGTCCTTTTTGGGTCGTTTGAATACAGAGGACTCCTCCTATCACATAATCAAAGGCGTCAGTTTCTAGCTTGTAGATACCCTCACAGTTCAGGTATTGTAGGATGGGGGCAGTAACCATTCATTCCTTCAGTTGGCAGAAATTTTGGTCTTGTAAGGGTGTCCAGACAAATTTGGTTGTTTTCCCGGTGATGGCTGACACGGGAGCTGTTAGGGC